>JAPMUY010008209.1:0-63597 GCA_026901105.3 Galaxias olidus
TTTTACCTAGTGTGCACGCCAGGTGATTGACAGGTAGATAGCCCTTACTCCTTGCAAAAACTCTCCTGATTGGTTGGGAACAGACGGGCATCCCTAGATTGTTTAAAAGCTGAATACAGGGCCCAGGGCGCTCATATATAGCGCACCTTCTCTCTGAGCATTTGGTTTAATGATATCCTCCAGGATGTATGTAATAAACGTAAAAAAAACATTAAATATTTTATTTAGGCCTCTAGCTAGAAATTCAAACTTACATACTGCACCTTTCATCTTTTTCGGGCTTATTTGATAGCTATATATAATTATTTATGGTATATATATTGAGACGCAGCCTCTGCCTCCCCTGCCATTTACCTCACTGCACGTCACTGGTGGCCCCATAATTGTATCTTTAATGCAGGGGTGGGGAACCTCCGGCCTCCGGGCCATACGGCCCGCGACACTAACGGATCCGGCCCGTGAGGCATTATCATTATGCAGCTTAAATACTTTAATCAAGAAAAACGCATTAAAGTAAAGCGAAAAGTTAGCTCGTTCGCTAGCGGAGGCTAACGCTAATGGTTTTATGTTTATACTTTGAAATCTCGAACATAGTTAGATAGTCATGTCCGTATCTCATAACGCAGTCTCATAAGGGTATAGTACTTGTCGTTAAGGTCGTTTCTGAGGTCTGCGGTCTCTCTCTGTCCCCTTCATTGGCTTCCCTGTTGCATGGGAAACAAGTGCCAAAGTCACGTGACTGGAGTAGTAAACTGTCTTTTGTTTGTAAGAATGGATACTAGATGTAGATTGTTACTGAATATGTATAGACTTGTGAATTGTACCAAAATGTATTTTGGCTACATATAAAAACTGTACATTTAGGAGTTCATTATGACTCGTATAATATTCAACATTTGTATGTCAATGGAAAATAAAGAATGACATACAATGTTCAAAGCATAATAATACAAATTTGTAAAGGGAAATCAAGAACAGTTCTCTATTCACTTATATTTTCAACGAAATGCAACAAGACATCAAGGGCCAATCCCAATTGCCTATTTTACACCCCTTGGCCCTAACCCTTAGCCCTAATCCTTTGTTTTGCGCGGTCACGCGTAGGGCTAGTGTTGTCCCAATTCCCTTGTGATCGAGGGCTAAGGGGTAGGGGAAGGGCCAAGTAGCCCTCGAAACGGAGATTTTCTAAAGGTACGCTTGAAAACGAGGGTTATAAGAAATCTCCCAAAAAGCCTTGCAAATCACTGGCAAGATGGAGGCATACTTCACTGGTGAAAAAAGAAAACCACAAATATTTTTTTTGCTAATAAAGAGTAAAAAATTACGATAACCCTCTTATCTTCTTAGTTTAATATTGTTTTAATTTATTATAGATCTTTTCTTTATAACAAGCATAACAAAAAGATCGCTAGTTTGCTATATTTTCTAGCTAGAATAGTTAGCTAATGTTTAAACACAGGCTGATTTGTGCATATTTCCATGTTCTACTTCCCCACTACGATGGCATATCGATATGAAATATGCACAAAAATAACTCAGGTCCAGCAGTGAAGTTGCTGCGCTTGTTTCTGCTCCTCTAACGTCAGTGCAGACTGGCAGGGTAGGACCGATTGCTAGCTTACACAGTACAGAGCACTGCTTTTGTATCATGATGAAGTCGCCTGGTTATGTAATGAAGCAGTGTTGTTCTTTATTTGGTAACTTCATGAATCATGAGCTTTCATGCTTTTCTACCTCCATCAGAACGGCAAATGTCATGGTGACAATACCGTTAATGGAATAGAAGGGAGGTAAAGCTATAAAGCTTGAAAAACCCCACCTGAACACATGCTATTTTCAGCATGATTCACCTGTCCTCCATGCAATAAAATAAACATACCTTGTTATTTTGATAATCTGGGCTTGTCATCCTTATAGTTTACAGTTATCACAAGTAATGGCATTGTTTTGCTTTAAATCTGATAAATCTGAACAAACAGCCTGGCATTTTTTTTATTATTGATCTTTTTAAATGAGAATGGACACATCCTTGTTTCGCAGAAATTAAGTTAACATAGTTACACGTAACACAAGGCCATATCATCCAGTTCTGGCATATAATGAATTCTCCTATATTTAGTTTTCTTCCAGGATATTGTATAGCTCACAATGAGTGCTGACACCAGAGCCCGAACCCTCCACTTTGGGCACATCTTCTTCATGGCAGCCTCTCCCATTTCTACCCAAGCCCCCCAACCCATACACTGAAAAAGAATAAGAGGAGGAAAACAAATTGTATGGTGGATTTTCTAACACAGGAAAGTGCTAAAGAGCAGAAGCACCATGAGGAGAGTGGGGCGTAAACAGAGCGGCTTAGGCCGGTTTGTATGGAACACCAAATGTGCCAAAATTAAATAAATAAATATTCCTTCATTAAATAAATAATCATATGTATAAGGCTTGATTATATTTCCAGGACAAGGACAGGAATATATATAAATGGATACATAAATTGTGAAATCACTAAATAATTAAATAATACTCAAGCAATTATTATGAAATAATTGGCATTTTCACAATAAAAAAAAACATTGAATTTTTTTTTATTTCATAATGAATGTTTTATTTTCAAATGGCACTTTTTACTTATTTCACGATGGTACTTTTCCGAATGTCACATTTATTTCATAATGGTACTTTTCCGAATGCCCCCCTTTTTTTTTTAATAATGGCTCTTTTCATGAGTGCTCATCTGTCAATCAAGATGAGAGCAACCCAAGTCACTCCCCTGTTATCAGAACGACCACGCCCCCTTTTTGAAAACATTTCTGTAAAACTGCCGGTGGAAAAACTAGTGTCACTAGTATGCCTAAAAGCTGTCTGACCATTTCAGATTGAATGTATGAACACACCCATAGCTGAACAATACGCTTGTTAACGGTTACTTTGTTGTTAACCCATATTCGTATAATTTAGTTAACTTTGTGCATGGGCTCGAGTTTAGCCTAGGCTGCTAGCATACTGTGTCATGAATGGAGTTTATCCAGCCAGGCCAAGAAGAGGGCAATTGATATGTGGGCTGACCGTGCCGATTGGGAACACCTGGGGTTTGGAGAACAGTACAGGGAGATCTTGACGAGAGCAAAGCCACAGACGAGATCAAGGAGCAAGAGCTAAACCAGAGACGCAATTAATCCAGCAAGCAGAGACTGCGACTGCGGCGAGGCCCGAGGGGGGATGAACTCTTTGTCTTTCGGACTCAGTATGCGGAGGCCCTGAGCAATAGTAGAAATCTGCGCAAGACGCTCCTCTCATCCACCTGTCCCATCGGCCTCCCCACCTTGGGCCATCTTGCTGTTCTGACTAGATTTTTGGGAATGGGGGCTTTAGGAATAGGTTTTAAATAATTGAATGTGTCTGTAATAAAATGGGCATAGCTTATGCTTTTGGTGTCTGCATTGTTTTCTTCACCTCTCCCAGTAAAAGTACGGTGCATTGTTTTCTTCACCTCTCCCAGTAAAAGTACGGTGCGTTACCTCAATGTACACTTTGGTTTGAGAGGTGAGTATCCATAATATCCATAATAACGCATCGTATGTTTTGTACGCTAGCCTAGCAGCCTAGGCTAGTAATCTAGAGCCGGTGTTCTAGTTCAAGTCGGGCCTGGATTGTCTTGGGTCAATGCGCTTGCGCGTGGTTGTGAATTTTACCGTTATTTGCCGACGCAAAGTTAACATTTTGTTTAAATGTCGACCCAAGTTAACATAGACGTCTCCTGTTGACATGGAGTATGACTAAATATATTAAGAGTTGATACTGGAAAAGCGAGTGTTAAGATAACAATTCTATGGTGGCGTAGCGGTAGAGGGACGGCATAGTAATTACAGAGAATCCGTTTCGCACAGCCTTGAATCCAAGCTCGGCCTGTTTTTTTTTATATTATTTGTGTGGTCAAAAATAAAATAACTTTGTGACTTAATGAACTTATAGTTCTCCTGTAGCCTACCAAAAACTATACAATCATCGAATCAGCTTTTAAAAAGTAAGTTTATTTCATATTGTAGATGAAAATGCTGACATTTGACACACTGTTTTGGAATCCATGCCACAGTTTGCAGCGCTCCGGCACGCGCTAGCGCATTGACCAAGACAATCCAGGGCCGACTTGAACTAGAACACCCCCACAAAAAGCTACTAACTTTGGCCTACACGAATATGGGTTGATTAAAAGTAACCGTTAGCCATTGGATTGTTCAGCTCATAAATTCAATCTGAGATAGTCAGACACCTTTTAGGCATAGTGACACTAGTTTTTCCACCGGCAGCTTTACTTTACAGCGATTGTTTATCCCAAAAGGGGGCGTGGTCGTTTTCACAACTGGGGAGTAAGGTAGGCTTGCTCTCATCTTGTTTGACAGATGAGCACGTCATGAAATAAATGTGGCATTCGGAAAAGTACCATTATGAAATAAATGAAAAAGGGCCATTTGAAAATAAAACATTCATTATGAAATAAAAAGTAATTTAAAGGTTTTTTATATTTTGAAAATGCCAATTATTTCACAATTGTATTTATACATATGATTATTTATTTAATGAAGGAATATTTATTTATTTAATTTTGGCACATTTTGTGTTCCATAATTTTGTGTATATACATATTATATATTATAATATAATATACATTATATATTCTTTTTACAATCATATTATGATCAAACCTGAGAAATAAAGCAATCATTTCATAAAATTGCTGAGATACAGTACTAATACAAAAAACATGAATTAGGGCCACAACAGCAAGTTAACTTTAATCTATCTTAAAAAATGATTATTTAGTAGCTGAAAGAAATACAACTCTTTTTATTTTCTTTTTCTAGAGAAAAGTTGTCACCTATGTGGAATTCCTGGGAATCATGAAAAATGCACCAACAATTATTTACACAGAGAAAACATTGATAATTGCCAGTATAAAGATAACTCCATGGTTGGACATAAACACATCCCTTATAAACATGCAGATGGTGGTGGCTTTAGACCTTTCTTAATTATATCAACTCAGAAGCAAGTGAGTAGTTAACTAACTAGTAAACTAACTTTATTTCCCTAGAACTCTTGGTGTATCATTGATCTTCGACCTTTGGGTATATACAGTGCCTTGCAAAAGTATTCACCCCCCTTGGCTTGTTACTTATTTTGTTACATTACAACCTGTAATTTAAATGTTTTTTTAATCTGAATTTTATGTGATGGATCTGCACAAAATAGTCTAAGTTGGTGAAGTGAAATGAGAAAAATATTTCAAAACAATTATTTTTAAAAATAAAAATCTGGAAATTGGCATGTGCATATGTATTCACCCCCTTTGCTATGAAGCCCCTCAAAAGTTCTGGTGCAACCAATTACCTTCAGAAGTAACATAATTAGTGAAATGAAGTCCACCTGTGTGTAATCTAAGTGTCACATGATCTGTCAGTATAAACACACCTTTTCTGAAAGGTCCCAGAGTCTGCAACACCACTAAGCAAGATGCATCACACCATGAAGACCAAGGAGCTCTCCAAACAAGTCAGGGACAAAGTTGTTGAGAAGTACTAGTCATGGTTGGGTTATAAAAAAATATCCAAATCTTTGATGATCCCCGGAGCACCATCAAATCCATCATCTTCAAATGGAAAGAACATGGTACCACAACAAACCTGCCAAGAGAGGGCCGCACACCAAAACTCACAAACCGGGCAAGGAGGGCATTAATCATAGAGGCAGCACAGAGACCAAAGGTAACCCTAAAGGAGCTGCAGAGTTCCACAGCAGAGACTGGTGTATCTGCGCATGGGACCACAATAGGCCGTACACTCCATAGAGCTGGGCTTTATGGAAGAGTGGCCAGAAAAAAGCCATTACTTAGTGTTAAAAATAAGATGGCACGTTTTGAGTTTGCCAAAAGGCATGTGGGCGACTCCCCAAATGTATGGAGGAAGGTGCTCTGGTCAGATGAGACTAAAACTGAACTTTTCGGCCACCAAGGAAAACGCTATGTATGGCGCAAACCCAACACATCCCATCACCCCAAGAACACCATCCCCACAGTGAAACATGGTGGTGGCAGCATCATGCAGTGGGGATGTTTTTCAGCAGCAGGGACTGGGAAACTGATTCGAGTCGAGGGAAAGATGGATGGTGCTAAATACAGGGATATTCTTGAGCAAAACCTGTTTCAGTCTGCCTGTGATTTGAGACTGGGACGGAGGTTCACCTTCCAGCAGGACAAGGACCCGAAGCATACTGCTAAAGCGACACTCGAGTGGTTTAAGGGGAAACATTTAAATGTGTTGGAATGGCCTAGTCAAAGCCCAGATCTCAATCCAATTGAGAATCTGTGGTCAGTCTTGAAGATTGCTGTTCACAAGCGGAAACCATCCAACATGAAAGAGCTGGAGCAGTTTTGCCTTGAGGAATGGGCAAAAATCCCAGTGGCAAGATGTGGCAAGCTCATAGAGACTTATCCAAAGCGACTTGCAGCTGTAATTGCCGTAAAAGGTGGCTCTACAAAGTACTGACTTTAGGGGGGTGAATGGCTATGCACGCTGAAGTTTTCTGTTATTTTGTCCTATTTGTTGTTTGCTTCACAATAAAAAAATCACATCTTCAAAGTTGTAGGCATGTTCTGTGGATAAAATGATGCAAACCTTCAAACAATCCGTTCTAATTCCAGGTTGTGAGGCAACAAAACATGAAAAATGCTACGGAGGGTGAATACTTTTGCAAGGCACTGTATTTTTGTTAGCTTTGAGATGTTAAAGCATAAATTCAAAACACAGAAGACTCAATTCCCTGGAAAATGTCCTTACTTTCTTCAACAATGACTTTGTTTTCGTAATAGACTGTGATCAGAATCGCCTATTTAAATATTATCTGAGTACACAGTGCATTGTCTAGCAATATCTGTCGGGTGCTCAACATTTTTCAGAATGTATAGTAGTGTAGTCATCTGAGAACTTTTGGCATACTGCATAATTTTTTTTGTCATATTTAGTATGTTAAGGTTGCATAGTAGGCGATTCCGAAAACAGCCATAGTGTGACGCATGCTTGAAGACTTTGTCAAAGGAAAAATAGAGAGAGAGGGGACGTTTAATTAATTTGGGAGCACAAGGTCTTTACTACTTATTTCTCTATGCTCATATTATTATAGCAAAAAATAAATTTCACACGAGATACATTACAGAGGGTAGTTATCATAAGGTTTACGAACAATGGCAGCTTTACCAAAAGTGAAAAATAAATCAAATCCACATCTTTTTAATACTTTTAAGACTCCTTACACAAAAGCAAGCAGTGAGCAGTCACAGTTCTTGCACTATCAAGATTTTGGGTTAAATGCATTTACTTAACTTACACCTGTAAAAGTCTGACGTGCCTCTTGAAAAACATTGAGATGGTCAAAGAATACACACATGCAAACATATACCTTCATGGCTGTGTTTAAACAACAATGATGGACCCTGCATGATTGGTGATGGTAGGATTAGGATGGCTGTTAAGTTGTACCATTAGTCCTGTGTGAAAAACACTCCTGGTACTAATATTTCCTAGTGAAAATGCTTCTACATAGAACCAGTTGTGAGCGTTCTACAAACACTAGTGGTTCAAATTAGAACAATTGGGACCATTAAAGAATATTTGAAGAACCAGTATTTTTTAGTGTATAGAGTGTGCTTCTTAACAATTTGGGTGTGATAGCTCTCTTGCCCTCACAATCAATTTATTATAAAATCACACTATCACCGTGCAAGCTCGGCTCCTTCTAGGAGATATGATAGTGTTTCAGATAGACAGATAGACAATAATACTTTTTTTGTTATAAATGGGAGAGAAACAATCTAAGTCAATTGGTTGCCCTTGCCTACTTTGGAGTCTCCTTTCAAATCATCATTTGTCACCTCTCACATATACTAATGTCAAGCTACATGGCCATGGGCCACGGTCTAGTCACAAAAGTATAATTAATCTACATATTTGAGGGCAAGAAGACAACATGTTTCGCACTAATTCAAAGTGTTTTGATCTATAGCCAACAATTCACATAAAGCCTTAATCGCTATATTATATTTGTATAACACTTTGATTGGAAGGATTGTTTTAATAATTTGGGATTGCAATGAACTCATTTATAATTATTTTTCTCTCTCTAAATCTTAAATTCAAAAAAGCAAAAGGAAAGTAAAAAAAAATCCCTTTGGTTCCATGGGAGAGAAATGAGCTAGCATATTATCCCCCTAGTTTTAAATTCCCTTGGAAGCTAAGATACGTGCCATGGCGTGCAGCTATAATGGAAAGGTAATTAGTGCTCAACCATGTAGTTATCTTTTACTCTGATTCAGGCTAGACAAAAGGCTTTATGGGAATATTTCACAATTCGTTTGAATTACTTCGCTGATGGACTAAAAAAGATCCTTTTAATGTATGGTTCACAATCAATTATTTCATATTATTGTTGTTACTTGAGGGAATACTACTGAGCAGTAGAGAGATTTCTACATGAAAAACAAATTGTTCTACAATTGTATTGCAAAAAGGATTGCAATATAACATTGATGCTTAGAACTCTTGTTGGTCCTATTAAAAATCATTTCAACAAATGGAATAGTTCCCAAAAGTTTCAAAGTACAAATGATCAGTAAAGCTATGGAATGAGATGTGTGCCAAAATGTTTACAAAAGTTAAAGCAAAATCCACAAACAAAAAATAAGATATCAAAAGCATAACTAAAATCCAAAAGCAACTAAAGAAAATCCAAAAGAAAAACTAAAATCCAAAAGAAAAATATAAGAAAACCATAGAAAAACTAAAATTTAAAATACATAAAATGTATCAACAAAAAGTTAAACTAAATAATTTCAAGTTAAATCTTACAAATCTATATTTGTTTCTTATGGTTTTCATTTTAGTCATTTTAATCCGCTGTTTTCTTATGTTTTTTTTTGTTGGTTGTGGATCAGTAGTTTTGCTTTTGGATTCCTTTTCTTTTTGGCACAATAATCACGTGAGGGCGGGGTTTAGGAGATGATTTCTATTGGCCCATCGTAGTTGGAGTGACAGCCCATTTTCCCGCTCCAAAACACCCATTCTTAGACGCATCATCATTATGCGCTTGAAGTGTTTGGACAGCAAGCTGCAAATGAAGGGTGCCGTGACACTGGCTGCGGTAAGGGTCGATTAGCATCAGTGACAGCAGCCATAGACCAAAGCCCACTGGTGCCATTGCAGTAGTTACCGTTGGAACTAGCCTATTTAGCCTACTTCGGACGATAGCTAGCCTAATTCGTTAATTTAATAAATATCTAGAGTTAACGTCAGTTACTCACACCTTAAATTAATTTGGAAAAGTTGGAAAGACTATTCAACTATTTGGGGAATAACCTATAACAAAATATTGAAAAATACACTTAAGTATGCTTCACAAATCGTCCTCTGTTGTGTATTTTTCAATTAGAAGAAGTTACAACCCCATACAAAATATTGGAAGTCGAAAGCCAAAGTTTCAGAAGAGTAGGTTTTATTCAGCCTAAATAACATCGCATGTCACTACAAAGATCTACAAAAATCTACTCCTACAATCTACTCCCTTGTACATTCACAGTTCGTCTTTTTATACATATCCCTTCAAGTTAAGCCTTTCCCATAATTTGGGCAACTCTCCAACATGCAAATTAGAACATGCCCTTTTTCCAATCACCTCTGACCCATCTGTTTCCTGAGGACTGCTTGTCCCATAAACCTTAAACTTTACCCCTCTTTACAACTAGCCCCATCCTTACCTAACATAAACTAAGGAAGCAGAATCCATTAGCCCCCCTTTCCATATCTTGGTACATCTGTTCACTCCTAGCATCTGTTAAACCCGAGCGCTCATCTTTTCTCAGGGTAATAAAAACAATAATGTCTTGTAAGAGTCTGTTATAATCATTCTAGGTTTCCTATCATGTTTACTTTTACGACTCTCAGCTTCCTGCACTCCTCTCTGTTCTACCTCCATTTGGTGCCCTTAATTATCCTGGTGCCTGTCTCTGCTCACCAATGCTTCACCCCCCTCTTACTATATCTGTCTCTCTCTCTCTCTTCTCAATAGTTAAAACTAATATTAAACTATGGTATGCTTACCTGCTAACCTTTAATACTGATTACAAATACTTGACTACATACAAAAGTATCTACTTTTTAACACTAAATATACTGTCTGCCTAAAAAAATGTACATACATTTGTGTTGACATCTTAGTGTTAGCCAACATTATTCCTACTTTAACATTGCCATTAGTGACCATCAGAAGCTTTATTTTAATAATATAATGTAACACCAAATGTTCACATACTCCTTCTCTCTTCAGATGCACTTTTGAAATGTTTTCGTCCCACCCCTGCATATCCTGGTCCACCTGCAGACACCTGCACCTCCGCACAGGCCAGCAGTGAAGCAGCATAAGGTTATCCTGTCCCCTACACCTCAGCACAGCCAAGTCATGCAAAACATGACAAACATGGTATTCTTGACCTTGCTGCCTGAGAAGAAGCTGACAGAAATGTACCCCGATATGTGGGTAGCTGAGAATCACAGCCACTCTTCCTCTAACAGTGGCTGTTGCTGAAAGGAGCTTCTCCAAGTTCAAACTAATTAAAACCTACCTAAGATCTACTATGGAGCAGGAATGTTCAGTGGACTTTCCATCATTAGTACAAATCATGTAGTCTAACACAACCTGGTTTATTATGATCATGTCACAGATGACTTTGCTGCAAGAAATGCAAGGCGAGTGAGGCTGTAGAAGAATGCTAGATGATGCATATTGCGCTGAGGTTTCGGTAATATCGTTTTTTGTGTGCAATACTCTTATTTATATTTGTACATCTTTTTATGTCGGCATTGGTTCCTTTAGTACCATATTTTGTGCAATACCTTATTTATAATTTGTTTTACATCACTTGTTTTTATTAGTATTTTTTGTTTGTTTCTGAAATAAAGGAATTCAAAGGTATAATGCTATGCGGGTACTGTGTGAGTGTATGAACACAATGATTGGTGGTGGAAATGGCTGCGGTGCAAATGGCACCAGCTAAATTCTTGCCTAGGGCACCAAATTGGTCCTCACGTAACTAAACACGGAAACACATGAATTTATAATGACTACGATTATAATTAGCTACCTAGCTACAGCACAGTTAAATATCCAGTGGATGTCAAAAGGGGAAACAACTCAACGTTAACGTCGAAGTCTAAGTAGCTAAGAATGATGACCGCCACATTTATCTTACGAGTTAGATTTATATAAATTAAGCTGATGTTCTAGAATCCGTTTGGGCCTGGATCATCGTTGGTCAATGGAGCTCTGCAATAACGGTGCCAGAATCATGGATTACGGGAACACTGCCAAATGTCAGCATTTTCACCAAATATCTACTTTTTAAAAGCTGGTGTAACGATGGGTTTTGGTAGGCTACAGGTCAATTAGAAGTTATTTAAGTTACAATGCTATTTTATATTGACCACACAATTAATATAAGGACAAGAGGCAGAGCCTGGTCGAAACTGAACCATTCGGCAGAATCGGCTCGCGCTCTCATACCATTTGCTGCTTTGCAGTTGACTTCAAGTAGACAGGACAAACGTGTTTTCAGTTTTTTTTTTTATCAAGTGATTAAACAGTGAATGCTCCAAATTTGTGTTACTTACTACACGTTTATTAATAAAAACAAATGCATACATTTTCAGTTGATCTAAAAGTGACTGTTTTAGTGTCGAAAAAAGGTTTTTCACTTTACCGAGTTGATACTTCGGTGTAGCCAAGCGGTGTCTTCTAAGAGCTCAAACCTCCTATGACCAACTTTGACATTAGTTTACATCTTTGTTTGGGAAAAACAATGTATATGTTGCTACAGATACTTTGAAAAACTAACTGCCTTACAGTTACATGGTCGTTTACCTAAATTATGGCTAAAATATTAAATACGTGTATGCTGAAAACCGCGAAAGTGGTTTGAACAACTTGAACAACTTTGCTTTTTTATGACGTGGCCCTAGTCAACGACAATTCTAGGCTTCGAACGACAGTTTGCCAAGGTACTGCTTGCAAATGCGTTTGTACCCTCATAATCAGTGCCAGATAATCACCGGGTCGAAAACCCATTTAAAAACATCTCAGTAGAATGGTGGTCCCATTGCAAGATCATTGCTCAGTATTATTTGTACATATCTGCTTATTTAGCCTATAAAGTGGTAATAAACAGGCATTCGTTGAAATACTATCGTTTTCCCTGCCTCCCCCCACAGTTCTCGCCCAATCGATCTTGCAAAAGTCAAAGCTCTCTGCCCAACAAACTCCTACATTATAGCCTATATTTCAATTATCATTACGATGATGATCTTGTATTGTATTGATCTTGTATTTTTTGCTGTCTACAAGTAGCCGATCTGCTAATTTCTGCAGTCTGCTCTGCAAACCTTAAGGCAATAAACCATCTGACTAATAAATAAGTTTTCTTGTTTTCTTAATGCACTGATTTTTCAGGCACGCATCCGTGGTCACAACTGATCATGCCACTCAAAGCGATCTTTAAGGAAACCAATGCTTCGGTGGACATAGAGAAAAACAAAAGATGAAAGGAAAGGTCCCGATTTTCTCATGGCAATTGATATGCTACCTCAAACTTATCACGCATAGTTCTTCATAAGCAGAAGTATTTTAAATATGAAGTTTTTCATATCCGCTGATCATTAATATATTCTTAACTGCCTTGATAGGCCTACTTAAAATTACACCGCACAAGAATGCAACAACTAAGTCGCCTTTTATCTTGGTACAGATAACGTTACCGATGAGCATCACTTACATTCACAATCAATCAGCATAGCTAAAGTTAAAATTCCATGGGTTATAGGCCTATGTAATAGTAGCCAAACTGACTGACATTACCATAAGCTTACATAAAACAATGAAAATAGGTCTTGCTTTATGGATTCCAAACCACATTAAGAATAAATGCTTAAATCAGTACATCAGTGGTTTGATATTAAATAAAGCATAACTTTTTTGATCAAACTGCTTAAATTTAAGGATTTGTTCATGCAAGAACAAAACCTGCGCACTGTGAAAGCTAAATGTGAATTAGCAAGAGCTGTATCGATGTTCACACGTATATGTTGTGAAACGAGGTTTACATTTGAATTACTGAATAGGCTCAGACCAACAAAAACGTTATATTCGTGGTGATTCAAACAGGTTAACAGCTTCAAAACGCTACACAGCGCGATTTTAGTCGCCGCTGCGTGAATTGTCCCGTTAAGACAACATTGTAGCGGTTGGAGTTGTCTAGCCTACTTCAAGCGCATAATGATGATGCGTTTAAGAATGGGTGTGTTTGCGCCGAAAAATGGGCTGTCACTCCAACTACGATGGACCAATAGAAATCATCTTCTAAACCCCGCCCTCACGTGATTTTTGAGGCCAAAAATAGAACAAATCCAAAAGCAAAACCACTGGTCCACAACCAAAAAATAAATAAGCACACAAGAAAACAGTGGATTAAAATTACTAAACTGAAAACCAGAAGAAACAAATATAGATTTGTAAGATTTAACTTAAAGATATTTATTTTATTTTTTTTATTATGATTTTTTTAATTATAGATTTTAGTTTTGCTTATAGTTTTCTTATATTTTTCTGTCTGTCTTTTTCTGTCACTTTTTAAGTCTATGCCTGATACACTTTCCCAGAAGAGGTCGGGCTTGAACTGTTTCCTGCTGCTCTATCCAACAGAACCATCGAACAGTGTTTCTCTAGACTGGGGAGTACAAAAAATGTAACACGTCTTATGCAAAAGAAGAGGTGAAGAAAGGAGGTAGATATTGACTTAACACATGTAAACATTATCGCTACCTTGATATCTATTATTCGGCCCCTCTAAGTGAAATGATAAAGCCGTTCAGTTTGTTTTTGAAAGGTTTGCCGTTTTTGCGATTGTCAGTTTACCCCATTCCGATGAAATTTTAGCTTCTAGAATCTACATGATTAGACAGTTCCAAGGCAACAACACCTATTTCCTTAGTAAAGTCTTGAGCGGTCTCTCTTGCACCGTCTTTTACGCCTTTCTCATCCTATTTCGTGTACAGGTTTCCATGTAGCTACAGTTGTAATAATCATATTTCTATAAAATTATTTGCATAATTATTGTTTATTGATTGCCATATTAGTTATTGCAGTGACATAATCATCTTAATCATATTCGAGAATATGATTGGCACATGTCTGGTCGCTTGACAAGGGCTGAATGTATGACGCTTTCACTCAATTCCTTCATCGCTATCACCTGTTTATACTAATCCAGGAACATGTTGCCTGGGTATAAGTATTCTGTGAAAGTCATTGGACAGGACTCTCATTTTAGGTAGTGCTTAGTATCGGAGGGTCCATTGACAAACGAGTAATATTTCCTTTGTCAATTAATTGTCATTAATTCTGAATAAATTCTTACAACCTGCTTACATACTAAAAGAACCTGAAGACTCTGTTTTCTTCCACACTACTGCCTGGTTGGTGTACCGATAATTAGCTATAACGTTAGCCTACTTCACCTTTGAGAAATGTACTTACCTGAAGGGTCACGTGTACTTTTTGACGTTCCCATCGGCACCCGGGTGTCACTCAGGGCGTTCCAAAAGTTTGGTAATAATCAGCATGGTTTAATTAATGGCGTGATTTAATTTTTTTCTTTTTTTCTTTAGACAATTCGAATGCAACCCAGTTCTTATTACTACTTTATTTGGGATTTGCCCGAACGATGTTGAATCTTAAAATTTAGGCATGTCGGCTACAGGATCTTCAGTGTGGTTGCTGAGTGAAACTTTAATGTTGATAGATACACCTAATTTAGATAATGTCCCTTCATTCTTTGCCATATACGTCCAAGAAACCCGACAAAAATGCATTTTCTTTTTCACTAATTTATTTATTTATTAGGGATGGATGTGGTAACCATGGCAAAGGGATAAACAAAGATGGCAGCCCGTATCCCGTTGGTGCTCTTGGCCTGTGGATCTTTCAACCCCATCACCAACCAGCACATGAGGCTGTTCGAGCTTGCCAGAGACCATCTGCAAAGCATGGGTCAGAAACATCGTTTTAAGACGTAGGAGTCTCTTAATAAGCCATATGGTTGGTTTAAGTTGACATTTTGAGTAAAATAAAATAAGATTAAACACTTTATTGTTTAAGGATTTTAGTGGCTTTTTAGGTAACATATTGCTTTCACTCATTATTAAAGGACATATACTTTGCCATTAGTTAATATAACATTAACTGACAACATTGTATAAATTGCTAAGACAGTTTTAGCGTTGTTGAGAGCACCAGCATGGCCATAAAAGTGTGAGGTCTCATTTGTTTCGCCTAATTCCATCCAACCAGTTCAGGCCTTGTGTGATGCATGCCACCAACCATTACCATATAACAAACAACAGCCCCCTTATATAAACCAGAGAAACAGTACAAGACCTCAGAGATCATCTATATAATACTCTTAGGAATAAGCTGACCTTGTAAGGGGGAAACATGGGTGAGCTCTACATGACCTGGTCAGTCCCTGTTTTAAGGATAGCTTAATATTATATATTAGCCACTTTGTCTTAAAAGCTTGAGTTTGAGTACTGAAGGAAACACTAGCTATAGAATTGTCTTATGGCCTGTTTAGCAAACTATTCATATGTTAAATATATACATACATATCAATAATGTAATATGAACTGAACTCTGAGGGATATACAGTATGTGTGAGCAATAATATGATCATGATCATAGCCATAAGCTATTAAAGCATTTAATTTTATATCAGATAACAATAATAGTGAAATGTATGAACTTATGAATAATGGTTCACTTTATGAACCATTAAGATTCTGCTTTTCAGGTCGTTACCAGGTAGTGAGCGGCATTGTGTCTCCAGTGAGTGATGGCTACGGCAAGCAGGGTCTGGTATTGGCTAAGCACCGGATCGCCATGGCGAAGCTAGCATTGCAGAGCTCTGATTGGGTAACAGTTGACGAATGGGAGAGCCAACAGCCAGACTGGACAGAGACAGTGGTGACCATGAGGTACATAGTGCCATTTAACAGAATGACTTTAGCTGAACTAAATACAAAATACTTTCAGCTCAATTTATCTGAAACTTAAGCTCAATTTACTTATTTTTAAAGTGAGGTTTCTCAGAAATATGCATTTATCTACTGCAATGAGTTATGTCAGCCTTCTGCTGTTATCAAATGTTCAATGTTATGCAAGTTTTACCTAACTATTCAGTAATAATATTTTCTTCATTGTGGCACATTTGTATTTAGCAGATTAAGCAAACAATAATACAAAATACTTAAACCAATCTTCTTTAGTCTCATTGTACACTCTAGAAAGGGAATTGTAAATTGAAAAATCAGTAAATGTGCCTACTCCTGACACCCTATCATTATTCTAAGAGACACTTAGTAGAATTTGTTCATTTTAGATAAGTCCTGTCCACTGTAAGACAATTTTACCGCATTGGAGCCGTTCAGACCTACCTAAAGCTATTATTATATTTTGATAGGTTCACTTAAGAAAATTCCACAGTGCATTTGAACGTTTTATCATGATTGTCTCTCTGATTGTCCCCATGTCCTGGTGATAGGATTGTCTGGACACGGTACAGCATAGAACTCTCTTGGTAAAATTGTTCTGCTTATCCCCCTCTCTTGCCAACTGAGCTTTGTGCCAGTTTTGAACCGGGTTTTCAGGATCCGGTGGCAGCCTGCCTGAGCAGTGAAAAAGGACATGGAGGGTTGTACAGTGTGTGATGTGGGTGCTTGTGTAGAATGTTTGCTAGATCTTTGTGTCTAAAATAAGGTTCCCTTGGTGTGTGTGTTTTTGATGGTGTGTGCCAATTTGATGGTAATTTTCTAAAAAGAAATTGTGTTTAGAAACACTATCATAGTAACAAAGGTCTGTGGCACTTACAATGTTTGACTCCGGATCACATGCTGAATGGTAGTGCTACTGTGGCTAAGACACACATTAACACACGTCACCAGTTCAGAAAGATTACCGCAATTAGAATTCCCAGCGACACTTGAGTTGATGCACAAGTAGAGGTTAGAGGCTCACATCAATTATTGATTATTGCAGTGCACACCCCAACACATCATCTGAATGACAAAAACAACAGACAGACAGACAGACAGACAGACAGACACACACACACACACACACCGAACCTGCTCTTCAATACTGCTGGTCCCACTTGTTATACAACTCTTCTTTCTACTCTTCCATAATAAATCCCAGTTGCTCACCGGACCTCTCTAAGCTGAGTTTGCGCAAGCAAGGGAGCTGATTAAGTCATGAAGTGGCCTGTTGTTTTGGTACCAGGCGTGTGGGAACCTATGGGCTTCCAACCCCCTCATACACAAATCTACTGGAACGTCTTTAAGAGGATTTGCCCAAAACAGTCGACCTTTCGCGGATGTTAGATCAGTCGTATGTATGTAGGAATGTATGTATGTTCGAGCCCCCCTTCTACTTTTCACCTCTCTCTCTCTCTCTCTCTCTCTCGTTGGCAGGTACCATTATGGACGCATACTGAAGCAGTACCAGCAGAGCACAAGCATTGAAGTTGACACAAACTCAAACTCCCTCGTCTCAAGTAAGACACATCTACCATAAAAATTCCACCATAGTGTTTAAAACACCGTTTGACCTATTGTTCACTCTTAATAATGCTATCATTAACATTTGTTGATTTTTAAGATATTGAGCCCCGATTCCTGTTTATTCCCTATTTGTAAAATCGCACGTCATCTTTGATCACAGATTTTCTAATTGGCTACCCTAGCTCTGTTGTTCTATGGTATATAGAAATCGTTGTTAGTTCACTTTTTAAGTCTATGTAGATAAAGGAAATCTTGAAAAGACTATAATTTATCTACAACATAGATAAATGATTAGAGAAATAATGCAGTAATATATAAAGTGTGTTTGCGAAACATGTGCTTTGTTGCAATTAAAAACCACTGGGCCTGCAAATGGCAGGCAAAGAGCGTAATCTGGAAATGTTAGCGATCCGGATCATACTCTCTCTCTCTTTCTCTCTCTCTCTTTTTCTGTTCTTTGAAATTTTCACGGCATGAACAGCGGCGTTATGTTAATTTGTGTAGTTAGAGCTGGGGCATGTGCTGAGAAGTTGACAAAAGGCCAGTTGCATTGGCAATGCTGCACAGGGGGTTCTTACAGAGAAAATTAAAACACCAGACATTTTAACAATGTAGATGTGAGATTTTTCTGTTTGCGTTTTTAAAAGAAAAGTATGTGATATCTGGACAAAAATACCATTTCATTTTTTTTGCATGATTGTTCTATGATCACTCCTATGAATAGTTGACTGAACTTCACACAGAATAATTTGCTGTCTTTAAGACTGCTACACAAAATACATGTGACATATGAAGAAGTTAGGTGCTAGCCTGTATATTGCCACCTTGTATGGCCGGTTTACAGAGAGCCTTGTTAGAGGTTGTGATTATGAATGTAAGCCCTTTAATATATTGTTTTGAATTAACTGGATTAAGGAACCCATTTAACCAAGTCTTATTGTGTTGTGCGTGGAAGGATTCAAATGATCTTATTGCCACATTCATTTAGTTATCTGATTATATCCCTAATATAATTCAAATTATATTAAGCACAACAATAAAATAATATTGAAATGGTTTAGTATAATTCATAAATAGTTCATGTTTAAAATAATATCATGCAGTGGTGGAAAATTGACTTGATCACGCTCGTTACAGACACTTGTTTGTTTATTCAAGCTCTCACCACGATTGTTGTTGTTGCCTTCCCTCAGCCTCGCCTCCCCAACTCAAGCTGTTGTGCGGAGCGGACTTCCTGGACACCTTCAAGGTGCCGGGCCTCTGGCTTGACGGCGATGTGGAAGAAGTGGCCGGCTGCTTCGGCCTCGTGTGCATCAGCCGCGGCGGTCTGGAGCCAGAGCGCGCCGTACATGAGTCGGACGTCCTTTCCCGCTACCACGGCAACATCTTCCTGGTGAGGGAGTGGGTGAGGAATGAGACTAGCGCCACGGAGATTCGACGGGCCCTGAGACGGGGCCTCAGCGTGAAGTACCTCCTGCCGGACTCTGTGATTGGGTACATTCAGCAGCACAACCTCTACACCGAGAATAGCGAGCGGGTGAACGAGGACAAGGCGCTGAGGCCGCTCACCAAACAGGCAGAGACTCCCGTGAAGACCCTGGATGACTGACATGTCCATTGATTGGTTAATTTTTTTGGTTGATGTATTGATTATTGTGGTCAAACGAAGTTTGATGAAGAACTTTAAATATGGCCAATACTTAAAGCCTGGTCGTTGCTAGGGCCGCGCCGTAAGGTTTTTCCTGGGGGAGTTTTTTTGGTTTGAGATACCGGACTACCTAGCATTTGTGTGGAGTAATGTACTGTCGGTGTATGGTAGTAGCTCATTGTAACCTATGGGATTTAATTTGAATACTCCGCCTTCATCTATTTGTGTCAAATCTGTAGAAGGCCACTGCACAATCATCTTCACTCAGAGGATTAAGTGTTCTATTTGACTGTAATCTTTAACAATCTAATGTGGTGTTGTATTCAGTAATGTTTAAAAACAAACGTCTTAACAGGCATGATTGTCATGGCGTTACCAAATATTGAACCACGAACAATCCTTTGCCATCAAGTTCTCTCACCAAATAGCTTTATTTTTTCCTGAGTAGTAATAGCATTGATATAGGGCCTGAGAAACTGAAAATAAATGTGTGCATGTTTGGACTCTGTTACTGTGAAGGCCTTTACTCGACCAGTTCAGGTTGGGTTCTTTGTTGCAGCATAAGCCAGAGGCAGCTTTTTTCATCTTTATTTTGCCATCTCCTGTGTCAAGCAGCAGGTGCCTATTCATTCTGATAGACCACATAGAGCTCCTTATGCAGTCTCTTCTCTGTCTGCTTCGGGTCTCCCTGTGGGGATTGCAGTCTTTTTTTCTCTGGATTTTAACTAAAGCTGACAGGGGGCTATGCTAAAAAATAGTCTTTTTCTGAATGAGACCAGTGCCAGCATCAAAAAGCTCACTGTGTTGCTGATAGGGCCTGGCATCCTATTGAAAGATAGCTTTGTGCGCCAAACAGTGTTTCAAAACAGCCAATGCCACGGTCAGCTCAAAAGACGGATTATCTCATTAATTGAGTTATTTGGCTCTGACAATGAAAATGTCAGTGGCATTGTACAAGACTTCAATGTTGAGGATTGCCAACTACCTTGGAGAATTCTCAATATTATTCCCCTAATTTATTTCCAACTATTTAATGAATAGGTATTATTTGTGGTAGCCTAATTGTTATTATTTTATACTATTTTATTTTGTGACAAATGGCTAATCAGGCCATGTATATCCTAATTGCCAGGTTTTTATACAAAGCTCTTCAAGGCTATTTAACTACCACAGTGTGAAAGGTGGATTGTATACATTTGCTCAAAGATAAACCCTGTTTATACATACTGCAGTCACATGAAACATACTGCAGTCACAAGCGGTTTGAGGACTTTATTGAATACCTTGTTCAAATTATGAAATTAAAATCAAGAGGATATATGATATATTTGTGCATGATATAAAACATACTAAAAGTTTTAAAATGGGTACGTTTTCTTAGTTCCTTTTACCTTGGAGATTAAAGGCTTTTACAATTGTGTGTGTATAGGCTTAAATTTAATTTCACTGTGCCAAATTTGGCTCAGGAAATTACGTTCAGATTAGGAATTTGCTTTTTGCATTCATCAGCAATGCATTAATGAAGAAAATAGTCTTAATGCTAATTACAAAGTAAGCCCTTTAAAACGTTGGTTATGTATAAATGCCCGTGTACAATATGCAAGGGAGAGGTGAAAAGGTTGCGAATAGGGAGGTACCAATCTGTTGGTAAAAAAAAAAAGAAGTTAGTAATCGGATTTATGCATGGTTGGTTTAAAATTGGGTGTTTTAGCAACGACTCGACATTCAACTGCAACTCATCTTTACCTTCGGATCTCCTTTACGTTTTTCGTTTATTGGAAGTAAGGAAAGCAGCAACAAGCGCCAAAATGCCAGTCGATCTGAATGGGTATTGGAAAATGATTTCTAACGACAACTTTGAGGAGTATTTAAAGGCTCTGGGTGAGTTTACTTTGTTGCTTTTTAGATTAGAGAATAATCTAGAATTTAGAAGGAACAATGTATTCGTGCGAAATCATCAGGTCACCTTAACCCTCTGATAAGAGCCTGGAGTCTAGCCTTTATTGAATTGCTGAGCAAAATGTAAAACCAGGTTTTTCTTGACATTATCACCATGACAATTATTATATTAACCATATGTACATTTCAGCACTTTTAGCTTTAGGATTATCTGTGTTAAATTCCATTTTCTAGAGAATCTAGTGATAAAGCGTGCTGAAATTAATGAGGTTTTACTTGATGTTTTGTCATGTCCATGTCATGCTTACAGTACCCCATTCTTTTTCTGTCTGTCTCTCATTTACCAACCTGTGGACCTATCACAGACGTGAATGTTGCCATTAGGAAAATTGCCACCTTGTTGAAGCCTGACAAGGACATTAGTCAAGATGGGGACCACATAATCATCAAGACCCTCAGTACCTTCAAGAACTACAACATGGATTTCTATGTTGGCAAGGAGTTTGAGGAAGATCTCTCAGGAGTTGATGACAGGAAATGCATGGTATTAAGCGTACTATCTCTGTGTTGCTGATCGTTAGTTTAATGCCCCTATTCTTCTCACTATTATCATGAGAAAATATGGTGAAATTCACAACTGATTCTAAGACCATGTAGACCATCATTGTCTAGTCTATCTTTTAAAAGACAGAGATATTTTCAGTCTCTTATGTTCCCAAAACTGTACCTGATACAGTGCGCCTATTATACAGTGATACTTTATAATAACATTATTATTATTATTATTATTATTATTTCTAGAGGGCAAATCAGGGTTAAGTTCACTTTGTGTGTGTGTTGTGCTACCTCATTAACAGTCAGCACCTGCATGATGATGTGAGCAAAGCAAGTAAAGGCTAAGGCCAAAAAGCTCAATGGCACGTCTGGGTTCTCTATAATGATAAAGAATCAAACTGTGTCCTTAGTCACGTACAAAGTTGAATACATTGTGCTCTTTCTTGTATTTCTTTCACAATAGTGTCCTATCTAAATAGAGTTTACCTCAGAAAAACAATCTTTGTCAGTCAATTGCTGATTTGTCTTTAAACTGAGATATTATACATGAGATATTCTTATGCATCAGAATTACCAACTCAGTTTCTTTGTATAATATTATGTAAGAGACTATCCCATTCGTTAGTTGTGTGCTTCTAGACTGATAAGAAACACGATACTAGTATGTGCAAAAAAGTAACTGCCTACATACGGCATTCATGGTGGAATAACTTCAGCCAAATGCTGCCAAATAGTAAAAACCATGGCAATGGTGATTCGGTGTGTATGGGCTGTCGTAGTTGTGTTGGTTCAACTACTTTTTAATTTAAAAAAAGAATACGAGAAGCGGTTGCCAGACTTGTTTGTCTATACGTCTGATCCCTGTCTGCAGACCACCATCACATGGGAAGGGGACAAGCTGGTGTGTGTCCAGAAGGGAGAGAAGGAGGGCAGGGGCTGGACCCATTGGGTGCAGGGAGATGAGCTTTGTTTGGTGAGTCATACTTTCCGAGTCGACTTATTTCTATTTGTGTCAAGTTTAATTCTTGTATAATCCTTAGTTACATGTTCCGTGTGCCACCGGAAATCATTTTTAGATTTAAGTATTTATTTTAAGTTATTACTTATAAGTTTGTAAATATAAAAGATTATTGCATTACCAGTTATAACAAAACAACCCTTTAACCTTTAACTAAAATCGTATGCATTACTTTATAACAGTAATACTGTATGGAACCTGCTCAGCTTCGATTTCACGAGGATGTGATTTAAGCACTGATCAGCAGCATTATCATTTTACAACAATACCATATTCATAAAACTGTTCATTTGGTGTGCCCATAAATTGCATCATTATCACCATCTGTGACCTCATTGTGATGACAACCATTTAATTGTTTTTAAGTACCTTATCATCGTTCATAAATAACCTCACTTATCACTGCCGTCACAGCTTTATCAATATCACCTTACTATCAAATGATTTACTCACACTGACAGATGTTTACAATTGGTAGCCATTAAATTATTTATCAGCAGAATGCTCCCAGGATTAATCTGAGTCACTTGGACCTTTAGCATTGTACAACAGGGACATCTGGTGGCCTACAATTGTACTCCAGGGGAAAAGTCCATATTGTCAGAATGAATAGAAAATAACATAAATTACAAACTTAATTTAGTCAAATTTAATCACATTGAATCCAAATACAATCCTAACAGGCTAATATAAGAGATGGCATTTGAATTTTAAGATAAAATGCAAGGTACATTTCTTATTATACTCTTTTCTCCATAATTCACTTCAAGCCTTTCTTGACATCAAAACAGTGTTTAAACACTTATACCCCACCCACAGGCAGACACAGAGATACATCCCAAAAAAATAATTATTTACTGGCAATACCCTCCAATCAAATTAACATCATGTTTGTTCATCTGCAGGAGTTGAGAGTTTGTGGAGTTGTGTGCATGCAGGTCTTCAAGAAGTCCTAAAAGGGCTCCAACGGAATCTGACGGCGCCCCCTAGCAGGGAGCTCGTAGAGATACAATGGATACATCCTATGTCTATCATAGTGACCCATTTGTTCCCTTGTTCATCATCTAACACCCCCCTTCCCTTTTAACAAGACTGTTACCACGCCCCTCCACAGTTTAACCATGCACGCAAAGGGCGATGAACATTGTGTTCCATTTTACTCATATAATTTGAAAGAAAATTATAAAAAAAAAAGATAAGATTGTTTCTGTTCATATGATTTGTACAAGTTTAGAGGTGGATTTGTTATCAATAGGTCTAACTAATGTTTGCTATAAGTGCCTCAAAATATGATGAACATAAAAAACCGCTGAAGGGGTTTCTACAGAGAAGAAAGAAAGACAGAAAGACAGAAAGAAAGAAAGAGACAGAAAGAAAAAAAAATAAGCCGTTGCATTGTAAGCCATTGCACTGATACTGCATTCATGCTCTCTATGATCAACATATGTCTACTGTGTCTTTTGTTCTCCATCTTTTGAAAGTGTGCACTTTGTAGGTAATTGTATAAATCAATAAATGAAACTTGTTAAACTGTTTTTCTTTCAATTCTGTTTTCTGCCATGTCTCAATATAATAATAATGTAGCACACACAGGCTACAAACGTGGCCTATTGAAGACCATCCAAATCTTTTCACCAGCATTTTCCTACATACTTTATACATTTATTAGATGTTCACAGCTGTAGTTGGGTTTCTGAATACACTATTTCAACACACAAAAAAAACACAATCAGTACTGTTCTCAAACTTCAAACTCAGTTTGCTTCTCACAATTCATTAATTGTTCCAAATCTCAATAACAAATCTGTGTATTTCTTATTTTTCTTGTGAAAATTACAGTTTTCTCTACTTTGAGAATGCTATACCTAGGCTAGTCAATTACAACTGCGGCAAGCCCTATATTTACTGATGGAAAATTCTGATTCCCTAGTTGCAGCAAAAATTATGTTAATAAAAGTCTGCCAGAGATACCTCCTTTTTCACCTTAGAAAGTTTGGTTCATACGCCACACATATGCTGGAATTTACTGATTTGAACTATTTTAACCTGAATGCTCAAAGGTCTGTTTAGACGTTAAGCTGAATAAATACAACTATCAAGAAAGTACAGTGTACTGATTGCTTCATATATTGTACATTAGGCAATTCTCAACATACCTGAAGTCTACGGAGGAAAAACTTTATTTCTTTATTTTTGTTCCCTGCCGTAACTTTACTACTGGATATGAGTCCCAAATATAGTTAGAGAGAGTGTGTGTGTATGTATGTGTGTGTGTGTGTGTGTGTGTGTGTGTGTGTGTGTGTGTGTGTGTGTGTGTGTGTGTGTGTGTGTGTGTTTGTGTCTGTGCACCTCTGTGTGTGCTGGTTGTGTGCCGCTATGTATGTCTCCATATACAAGCACGTGCGTGTGTGTGTGTGTGTAAATTAGCAACCCCATCACCTCAGTGACGCATGCAACAAACCTCTAAAGTGAGGAGGGCCGCTTGAGTTCCCACCGCCTCTTTTCTATCTGACAAAAGCCATAAACTATCTTATCAATAGTACTCTGTCCTTCCTTGGCCGATATAAAGGGAATGGGACATTTTGCACTGTCCCCTCTGGATATCGCCTAAAGTCCAGTCAAGTCTGTGCCCACAGCCACCATGCCTGCTGACTTCAATGGAAAATGGACACTTGAAAGCAGCGATAAATTTGAGGATTACTTAAAAGCATTAAGTAAATTTTGTGTTTATGTGTGAATTTACAGATTAATGGAATTTATTTCAGGGCCACAAGAATAGTTTTGTACATGCTGAGAAAGCTGTATGTTAATTATTATCAACTAATCCTTTTAGTATTCTGGTGGTGAATAACCTTTACTGTGGTTCTTTCCAAAGAACTTTAATGAACACTTTTATTTTATGGGTTAATCATTTGCTGTCTCAGCTGTGTACTATGCATATTACACAATGAATATGGAATGAACACTTTACTATGGAAAAAAACTACCATTACCAACCTTTCTTTTTCAGACATTGATTTTGCAACAAGAAAAATCGCCATTTCGCTCTCCCAGACCAAAGTTTTCCTACAGGATGGAGATCAATTTGATGCCAAAACATTGAGCACCTTCAGGAACTATGAGCTGACCTTTACTGTCGGTGTGGCGTGGGCGGAAACCACTAAGGGACTGGACAACAGGACTGTCATGGTGGGAGTCCAATTTCACACCTTTTCTTCAGATTTAACCATTCTCCGGCATTTTTTTTTACATTGTGTGTGATAACCCAATTGTTTTATTCAAAAGGAGTCAGCCAGAGTTAACTGTAGCCCATAAGCTTATCTGTTATAGTGAGCATGTGCGATAGCTTGATGTAGGCAAAAGTTCAAGGAAACATTGTGAATAGAACGTCGCTCAATAGCAGAGCCTGTATGCTGTAAATGGAGTGAAAAATATAATTTGGGTATTCTTGCAGAGCGTTAGCTTTGGAGATCTATGTTGTTGTTTTTTTAATCGCTCTGTTCTTTATATAAATCTAGTATATTGATGCTTTGTAGAGTCTTGTAACTTGGGAGGGAGACAAACTGGTTTGCACCCAGAAAGGAGAAAAGGCCAACCGTGGGTGGAAGCACTGGATTGAGGGAGACAAACTTCACCTGGTGGGTCGTTTTTTTAAATCATAGGATTTCTTATTGCTAATTATGAAGCCATGCACAAACACGTAAACACCCAGATACACACACACACACATGCATACAAGCACGCACACACATACACTTACAATCCCACTCACACACAGAAACCAAACACATATGCATGGGATTGGGGTGTGTATGAGTGTCTTACACTCTTTTCAAATATATGTTTTGACTGACTTATTATTAGTTTTATTCTGTCCTGGGGGAAGGGGAGTATCCTAATGTTATTACCTTTGTAAACTATTATGATATTTGACTTACTCCATATAATCCACAGGAACTGACATGTGAAGACGTGATTTGCCGGCAGGTGTTTAAGAGACAATCATAAAAGGAACATCACAGAAATCATCCACCACCTTTGTATAGTTCTTTATTAACGCATAATTGAACAATTAATAAAGATAATGTATGTATTACATTTAAGACTGATAGAATAAAGGTTTATCTATAATTTCTATAATAAAGAATGATTCCTAACAAAAAATACTTAATTGGTTCAATAGTATAAAAATTCGTGTTTAGTTAAACCAATCTATTCACATTGGTTCAGCACTTAAAGAAACAAGGGAAAGGATTCAATATCAGAACAGAACAGGCCAATTTTTCTGTAAGTGCTTTTAACTCCTTTTCATAACTAAGTACACTAAGTCCTGTGTTTACCATTATTATATTATTAAAAATAGGTCTATGTTTAACGCCATCATGAGTAACGTTAGACTTACTTGCATAAGGAAGACACGTTCATGTTAATATTGATTAAAACATAAGCTAGTAAATACCAGCATGCATTGGTTTCTGAAAACTTAGCCTAATTTAATGTTCTATATATTAAAAAAATCAAACCCATTGAGCTTTGCTTTATACTGGCTGCTTGTTTTATTTAAACTAACTTTTATTTATTCCTTTCACTCTTTGCATTTCAAAAATTGATGATTTGATAGATTATTTACATTTCTATTTTAAAAGCATTCTTACCTTTCACCATTTACTTTCCACTCCTGCCTACAACTCTTGCTCAGTACTTTGTGTGGGAATTTCCTACTTAGAAATTATAACAATATTCTTAATTATGAATTACGTATTAATGGATCATGTACAGGCTACTCCTTACTTAAATCATTTTTCACATACGTTTGGGCCACCTATTACCTCAATAGTAGGTTGACATAATGCAAAAATCCATAGATTAAAAATCCTAACAATAACTAAAAATGCTACATTTTTTGAAGATTACTATGATTGTTGCAGAATTAAGCCTACATGTATAGGTGTAACTACCATGAGACGGTGTACTTAGTACTGTGATACTTATATTGTTTATCTTCAACTCTTCTTCCAGAGGAGCTGACAGGAAGCCCTGAAATTATGTATGGCAAAGATAACCAATGCAGCTGCATGGCTGCATTTATATTCTCCACGTGGACATTGTCTGGAGAGAATGCCTGCCTCACCCATAGAGACCTGGGGAGGAGGAGGAGGATGAGGGGGGGGGGGGGTTGTTAATTCATAGTTCACTCTTTATACTCATTTTAATATTTCATGTTAATTAATTTGTTCAAATCCTTAAGTCATTTTAGTAAAATCTTTTCATGAAAATGCCAGTGTCTACACTGTTATACAAGTTTATTTGTGATACATGTTGCATTTGTAAAAATCAACTCATCACGTAGGGTGACATTGGACATCTTAGGTAAGGACACAATTTGCTGCTTTTGTTTAGCAAAATAAGGGTTAAGTAATAAGTATCTGTAAGTATCTCCCAAAGCGAGAGCTGTGTCCGGGTCTGCGGCAGTAAGTCGGACTCGTTTCCGGTGAGGGTTGGCCTCCTCCAAGGCTGCGCTTTGTCACCTATCCTGTTTGTGGTATTCATGGACAGGATCTCACGGCGTAGCCGCGGGGGGGGGGCTGCGGGTTGGTGGGCAGAGGATTGCATCACTGCTTTTTGCAGATGATGTGGTCCTGATGGCATCATCAGTCTGCGACCTGCAGCACTCATTGGATCGGTTCGCAGCCGAGTGTGAAGCGGCTGGGATGAGGATCAGCACCTCCAAATCTGAGGCCATGGTTCTCAGCAGGAAACCAATGGATTGTCTACTCCAGGTAGGGAATGAGTCTTTACCCCAAGTGAAGGAGTTCAAGTATCTTGGGGTCTTGTTCTCGAGTGAGGGTAAAATGGAACGAGAGATGGGCCGGAGAGATTGGAGCAGCGGGTGCGGTGTTGCAGTCGCTCTATCGCACCGTTGTGACAAAGAGAGAGCTGAGCCAGAAGGCAAAGCTCTCAATCTACCGGTCTATCTTCGTTCCTACTCTCACCTATGGTCATGAAGGGTGGGTCATGACCGAAAGAACGAGATCGCGGATACAAGCGGCGGAAAAGAGTTTCCTCCGGAGGGTGGCTGGCATCTCCCTTAGGGATAGGGTGAGAAGTTCAGCCATTCGTGAGGGACTCGGAGTAGAGCCGCTGCTTCTTTGCGTAGAAAGGAGCCAGTTGAGGTGGTTCGGGCATCTAGTAAGGATGCCACCTGGCCGCCTCCCTAGGGAGGTGTTCCAGGCACGTCCAGCTGGGCGGAGGCCGCGGGGCAGACCTAGGACCAGGTGGAGGGATTATATCTCCACACTGGCCTGGGAACGCCTTGGAATCCCCCAGTCAGAGCTGGTTAATGTGGCCCGGGAAAGGGAAGTTTGGGATGCCCTGCTTGAACTGCTACCTCCGCGACCCGACCCCGGACAAAGCGGATGACGATGATGATGATGATGATGATATCTGTAATAAGTTCATTGTATAAATATTACCTGCATACTTATATAATGCTAACAATCTACCATATCGATTAATTTAACCAAAATGAACATTATTTACACTATATCTCTTGGACTCTATCTCACCGACACTATAGACTTTATCCTTCATGCTAGCCCTGACTGTACTGGTAAGCAAACCAGAATCTAGGCTGCACTGCTCTACATGTCCTGATCTGTAGTGGTTTTCGCCCCGATCGACACTTTTTTGCTCGTCTTTGAAAAACACTGAGAGATTGGTAATTGATACAGCCATTATGACTAGTTTTAAACGATCACTTCAGAGGAATGGCATTTGTAGAGAGGGGTACGCAATATGGCGCGAAATGGCCATTTAAAGCTTGTGGTGGTGACGTTGTCGTCATGCGACCGTGGTGTAGTTCGTTGTTAGCCTAACGTTAGCTTTTTCCCTCTGGTTATTGCATTTAAGCTTGAAAATCATGACAAGTCATGTTCATTTGTAAAGATTATCTCTCTGAAGAAAACGTGTAGTATCATTATGTTCTTTTGACCACAGAGCTTATTTTCTGAAAGAATGCAAAACCCAATGGGAACATAACATTGCCTTTTGGTGAGGGAACCAGTGGCGATTCTCTCTTCCGGGTTGGCCTACAAAAATACGTCATCGCTGACATACTCTATAGTGAATGGGAACGTGACGTCACAACGACCAGGTCTGCCATATTTGGAGGATACGAAATCAACCACTAGGCGCTACAACGCATCTAGCTCTAGTCAGTCTAGGACTAAATTTTAAAACTCCGATGGTACTCGTGAGTCGTGGACGGTAAAAACTGCTGTATAGTGAGTGGGTTATACCAGCTAATCTCGCAACCAACAAACCAAAAATAAAATGCATAGCTATGTTGTCTATGACATTGAATATGTTGTTATACATTCAGAGGCATGGAATACAGTACCATCTCTTCTGCTATACCTGTTTAACGTTAATATTACCGATATAATATAATAACTGCTGAACTATTCACATTGAATGACATAAAATACGAAATCAGACACAAACACAGGCTAGCGTAATTATGTGTTTAATTTTTCTAGGGTGGATTAATTATGCATGATTAGCCAACGTTTTGTTATCATTCAGTTACTAGCATAACATACTAATTAGCAAGCATATTTGCAGCGGATTATTGTAGTTGGCATTTGGCTTGTAGATTTGAAGGTCCCGTTGGTACATTGGACATGACACATGGGTCTCCAAAGACTTACATTTTTTAAATATTTGACAGTTGTAGGGGCTACGCCAAACACCACCAGATATGCGACTACGTAACCGACGTACATTACCGGGTGGCAAGCTGTCAAATTCCTTCGATCGTTTATTGTCTCTTAATTGTATGGATCAGTATCATTAACTAACTTTACTTTTGCAATATATCGCTCCCTTGCCTCTGTCGAGAACGTATCTACAGGCATTGCTCTTTTGTGCGTAATTTAAGCATTGATGATGATTAATGACTGATATGATAGATAACAGCTTGGTAGCTAAGGACATTAACCTCCCAAGATATCCTCAGAATGCTCAGTTATTCCCATTCCCCAAAAATGAATAAAGGATCTATAACACATACATGATAGTAACTATAGCTAAGTCCTAATAACAGTTGCAGATTAAATATATTTTGCAAGTTTATAAAAGAGGTAGAAATGAAGCATATAGCTAAAGCCACACCAAAAACTAATTATTTTTAGGTAACAGTGTGATTTCAACTCTCACTCTCAATGAAACACTTTTAATTTTAGATTTTTGAGACACCTACATACACAGTCTAAATTTAAGTATCCTACCTGACTGAGTGATGAAATAAAGTGGGAGCTGCACTGATGGTCAAATCAAGGATGGGATAGGTCCGTGCAGGCAGCCTGTTCAATGTCAGGCTCTCACGGTCAGAACTCAGATATTAGACGACTAAAAACTGCCACGACCCCAACTGACCTATGGCACGTCATCATTCGCAGTGCGCAGTACGGTGTTCGAGAGATTCAGGAAGTTCCACGTCAGTCTGTAGATCATCCGTAGGAATCACGATACTTAAGTCTATTAATTCCATCAGAGGGCAAACCGGGATAAATCATGGTGAGTTCAGTTTTTATAAGCCTATAAACGCTATGTACTACACAAATATAAGACCGTATTTAAAATTAGCAATTTGCAGTTTGAAAGTAGGTGTCATCAGTTACACTGTTTCATCCAGGCAGTGAGCTAAGTCCGTTAGCTTGATAAAATGCTAACCTTTATACAAGGGAAATGGTTAACTACATGCTACAACGGTACCTGAGAGTCACTGTGTAAGGTTTTTAGAGCTGTAAAGTCCTGTCTAGTGTCTGTGGTTAGATAACACGGGCAGTCAATTTAATTAAATTGTATTTTAGCAATGCTATGCTTGTTCTGAACTACAGCAATTTTACTAACGTGTTATTAGCCTGGCTAGTCAGCTAGCGTTACTCGTTAGCTGCTGTCTCGTTGCTGTGAGTGATGATGCTGGCGAATCTAGTTAAAGTATCTCAGTTATGACAGTAGTGCTAGATGTTCTCTCAGTTGATTTTCAAGTTTCATTTAACGTAGACTACAGACCTAGGGTGCTGAGTTGATCGTTTAGCTTGAGTTAAGATCACTGGGTGATAATTGTCCAGTGACGTTGATACTAAATGCCATCAATGAATGTCACTATTGTCTGTGACAAATGTATTGCTCTCAGCTTGACCTTATTGCCAGCCTCTTTGTCTTCTAGCCTCTCAGGCTGGACATCAAGCGGAAGCTGACTGCCCGGTCCGACCGGGTAAAGAGTGTGGATCTACACCCCACTGAGCCATGGATGCTAGCCAGTTTGTACAACGGCAGCGTCTGCGTGTGGAACCACGAATCACAGGTAACCTCAATGTCATGCTAGAATTAAACATCAGAAGCGTTTTCCTTTCTCTTGAGATACACAACTGTCATATGAGATGTATTAAGAGTCAAACTAAGACCAGGACGTTTTTTCCTTTATCCGTTCCAGACGTTGGTGAAGACCTTTGAGGTGTGTGATCTACCAGTGAGGGCATCAAAGTTTGTTGCACGGAAAAACTGGGTCATAACAGGAGCAGTAAGTGAACAGAATGTTTCCTTGCATTGTTTTGAATGCGTTCCATCGGTCAACATATAGAGTTCATGTTGATTGTGTATTTTAACCCTCTTTCTACAATGCCATCCATCAACTTATTCAAATGTTGAATCTTAAATGATGTTTTGATGTATTTTTTTTGTCTGTCTGTCTGTCCTCCTATGTGTAGGATGACATGCAGATCCGTGTCTTCAACTACAACACCTTGGAGCGTGTCCACATGTTTGAAGCCCACTCCGACTACATACGCTGCATCGCTGTGCATCCCACCCAGCCTTACGTACTCACAAGCAGTGGTATGTCAAAGGCTTGCTTCCTCATCAGCATCCTTCTCGATGATGATGAGGTTTATCCCTCTTTCTACATGACAGGAGAATAAACTGATTCATAGAAAAACAGGGGCTCTATGTTGTAGAGTGAGATGTTTAAATTGAGACTCTTTATAATCAGAGTACCGCTCTCTGTGCAGACGACATGCTGATCAAGCTGTGGGACTGGGACAAGAAGTGGTCCTGCAGCCAGGTGTTTGAGGGACACACCCACTATGTCATGCAGATCGTCATTAACCCCAAGGACAACAACCAGTTTGCCAGTGCTTCTCTGGACAGGACCATCAAGGTAGACATCGTGACAATGAAATCAACAGATGGACTACTTGTTTTTTTCCACAGTCCAGATGTACAGAGTTTCTCATCTGGAATTAGCTTTTTGGCTTTCCATGTGTCCTCTGTAAAAAGTTGTGTTGACAAGCTTCTAAAGTTTAGTTTTTTTTAAACACAATTGAGAGATTATCTATCCTTTATTAGAAAAATTAGAATACCACATGGCGTGCATATCCATTGTAAATGTATTTGTGTGTGTGAAATGCTTTCGGTAATATTTCATTTTTCATCAGGTGTGGCAGCTTGGCTCCTCCTCTCCCAACTTCACCCTGGAAGGCCATGAGAAAGGAGTCAACTGCATTGACTATTACAGCGGAGGTGACAAGCCCTACCTCATATCTGGAGCCGACGACCGCTTGGTCAAAATCTGGGATTACCAGGTTTGATTTTGTTACCTGTTTTTCTATTAAGACATAAACACTCACTGGCCGCTTTATTAGGTACACCTGTTCAACTGCTCGTTAACGCAAATATCTAATCAGCCAATCATATGGCAGCAACTCAATGCATTTAGGCATGTAGACATGGTCAAGACGACCTGGTGAAGATCAAACAGAACCTCAGAATGGGTAAGAAAGGTGATTTAAGTGACTTTTAACGTGGCATGGTTGTTGGTGCCAGACGGGCAGTATTTCAGAAACTGCTGATCTACTGGGATTTTCACGCACAACCATCTCTAGGGTTTACAGAGAATGGTCTGAAAAAGAGAAAATGTCCAGTGAGCGGCAGTTCTCAGGGCGAAAATGCCTTGTTGATGCCAGAGGTCAGAAGAGAATAGCCAGACTGGTTCAAGATGATAGAAAGACAACAGTAACTCAAATAACCACTCGTTACAACTAGGGATGTGCGCGACTAGTGGACTAGTCGGTTAAACGTTGCTGCCATTGCTAGTCGGCACCAGAAATACTTGTCAGTTAAACGTATTATTATGTAGCCTACTCATTTAAATTACATATTGACTTAACTTGCACTGAAACGTGTGTCTTCCTAGTCAAATGTTGTTATTTCAAACGAACATCAGTTACTAACGTTAACAGTGCTGGACAAAAAAAATTTGGGAAAAAACTAAACACATTGAACTGTACGGGCCCGCAAGTTAAACCAGCAAGGAGGAAAGTGGGACAAATAATGACGTCATGTAAAACCAGCGTAGTTTGGCAGTGCTCTGATCATCTAGATAATTGGAATGAGGGAATAAGGTTGTATTGTGGGCTGTGTCAGAATTAACTGGCATGTATAGTCACTAGACCGGAGCAATGCGTAACCACATTCAGCATGTGGACGTTAACCTGCAAATAGAGAAGGCTGCTAGTTCTAGCCAAACTCTGCACACACATCATAACATCGTTTACCGCCCCAACCCGCAGACGCTATGATTACGCTAGCCTAACTCTACTCATTCAATGTTGACAGCCACGGATTGGAATATGCTGCTGATCTATATAAAAATGTATTCATATTGCAAACGTCAGATGTTATTTTCCACCTAGGTAATGTCTTCGGTGTAGGGTTGTTTTCGACACAGTATCAATACAACGTAGCGCTGTCTTTCAGCTTGTCACATTACCTTTTCGTCCACTCCCTCGAGCGTTCGAAATAGGCTACTGATGGGAGCGTAAATAGAAGAATCATGCATGGGTTAACGGCGGCGAAAATGATAAAATAAGATATATTTTTGTTTGTTTATGTATTGCAGATCATTGGCATTACACTGTACATTAAAGAGATTTTATATATTTAATTAAATGTTTGTTCTTCATGGTTTAGCGTTTTTTGGTAAATATCCCAAGGAATTTTGGAGACTTTTCTGACTGTTTTCATAATTTTAGACTAGTCGACAAGTCTAAATTTAAACTTCCGTTTAAACGTCAGGGAAATTAGTCGCTAGGAACATCCCTAGTTACAACCAAGGTATGCAGACGACCATCTCTGAACGCACAACATGTCGAACCTTGAAGCAGATGGGCTACAGCAGCAGAAGACTACACCGGGTGCCACTCCTGTCAGCTAAGTACAGGAAACTGAGGCTACAATTCGCACGGGCTCACCAAAATTGGACAATAGAAGATTGGAAAAATGTTGCCTGGTCTGATGAGTCTCGATTTCTGCTGCGACATTCGGACGGTAGGGTCAGAATTTGGCATAAACAACATGAAAGCATGGATCAAGCCTGCATGTATCAACGGTTCAGGCTGGTGGTGGTGGTGGTGTAATGGTGTGGGGGATATTTTCTTGGCATACTTTGGACCCCTTAGTACCAATTGAGCATCGTTTAAACGCCACAGCCTACCTGAATGTTGTTGCTGACCATGTCCATCCCTTTATGACCACAGTGTACCCATCTTCTGATGGCTACTTCCAGCAGGATAACGTGCCTTGTCACAAAGCTCAAATCATCTCAAACTGGTTTCTTGAACATGACAATGAGTTCACTGTACTCAGATGGCCTCCACAGTCACCAGATCTAAATCCAATAGAGCACCTTTGGGATGTGGTGGAACAAGAGATTCGCATCATGGATGTGCAGCCACCAAATCTGCAGCAACAGAGTGATGCTATCATGTCAATATGGACCAAAATCTCTGAGGAATGTTTCCAGCACCTTGTTGAGTCTATGTTACGAAGAATTAAGGCAGTTCTGAAGGCAAAAGGGGGGTCCATCCCAGTGCTAGCAAGGTGTACCGAATAAAGTGGCCTGTGAGTGTATGTAATCTTTTTAATTAGATGTATTTCTGTAAGTGTCTATAATTTCATTTATGTATTTACAATTTGTTAATTAGGTAAGGAGTTGTGCCCCCACAGTTAACTCCCTGTCGTTGCACTCATGTTCTGGCTGTTTCTCTCTGCTCGGTTCTAGAACAAGACATGTGTTCAGACCCTGGAAGGTCACGCCCAGAATGTGTCCTGCGTCAGCTTCCACCCCGAGCTGCCAATCATCATCACAGGCTCCGAGGACGGTGAGTGGGAGACACAGCCGCCTGACCAGATACAATACTGAGGAATGCACACAAATACAAAAGAAAGTGCTTACGAATTCTCTATCTATAATGTTGAATCAGCAAGAGGGTTGCCTGTTCTTCCAGCAGGACCTTTTATAAATCCATAGATCTATCTTGATTAAGTTTCCTCGCTCGTCTGGGTCCTACAGGTACCGTGCGTATCTGGCACTCCAGCACTTACCGCCTGGAGAGCACCTTGAACTACGGCATGGAGCGCGTGTGGTGTGTGTGTGGCCTGCGAGGGTCCAACAACGTGGCGCTGGGTTACGACGAAGGCAGCATCATCATCAAGGTGTGTTAGTGTTAGAGGGTGATGTCATCCCTTTGTTTACTTTGTGAAGAGGGACAACTCACACACATACTACTTGTGCTTGCATACCAGTTTATGCTGTTGTTAATCCATTTATATTTTAGTTAAGAAGGTTTTTAGGATTTCAGATTTGTTGAACATGCCAGTTAGAACATTTAAATAACTACACCTTTCTTTCTCCCTCTCTTTCTTTCCCTTTTTGTTTGTCTCCATCATCACCATCTCCATTTGGTCCCCTTCTTTACCTCTCTTCTCTCTCCAGCTTGGTCGCGAAGAGCCTGCCATGTCTATGGACACCAACGGGAAGATTATTTGGGCCAAGCACTCGGAGGTGCAGCAGGCCAACCTGAAGGCCATGGGTGACACGGAGATCAAGGACGGGGAGAGACTGCCACTGGCGGTCAAAGACATGGGCAGCTGTGAGATCTACCCACAGACCATTCAGCACAACCCCAACGGAAGGTCAGAGAAGAATCTCATAGGGCTATCAAAGCTTTGAAAGTTTTGGAATGAAAATATAAAAGATATAGATAGATATATTGAGTTGATCTTACTTTTAAAACACAGCATACATACATTTATATTTTCAAATTGTATGGGGGCTAGTGTAGGGAACCCCAGTCTAGTTGCGTTATTAAATTGGACAGCATTTTTCTAAGCAGAACTAATTCAAATGTGGTTTTGTGTCTGACAACTAGTTCCTCTACATACCGTATCATTTTACTGTAACTGATATTTTGAATAGGGTCTGGCTACGTAGAGTACAGTTTTGCTCTAACACCGCTGTAACGTTTTTTTGTCCTGTGTGTTGTTGCGTTGGCAGGTTTGTGGTGGTGTGTGGAGACGGAGAGTACATCATCTACACTGCCGTGGCGCTGAGGAACAAGAGCTTCGGCTCCGCCCAAGAGTTTGTCTGGGCCCATGACTCCTCCGAGTAGGTTCATCTACTCACACACTCTCTATCTTATCTTTTTGTCCTCCTTTCCCTGTTTTGTTCTCTCTCTCTCTCTCACACACTCTTTAGCTCTCCAACTGTCCTTTTTTTTGCTACCGCAGATAGGTTTCTCAATGTTTTGGCCCCCAGAATGTTCTGGTTCAACCATGATGACTACCTTTAAGTTACTATTGGGCCAAATGTTTCATCTAGTGCTGCTTCAAGGTTAACATGTCCGATGTATTAGTTAAGACTGAAAAGCATTCCATCTTTATCCTGCCACCAGATACGCTATTAGGGAAAGCACCAGCATCGTAAAAATCTTCAAAAACTTCAAGGAAAAGAAGTCGTTTAAGCCAGACTTTGGTGCTGAAGGTAAAAAATGAAATGAAACAACATGCATAATTGTGCAAATAATTTTTTTTTACTGGTATTCTTGAGACAGAGCTGCACTGGGACATCATCGTCATTCCATGCATTTACTTTGTGTATTCCAATGTGCTTACTCTCTCATACAGGTATCTATGGAGGCTTCCTGCTGGGTGTGAGGTCAGTTAACGGCCTTGCTTTCTATGACTGGGAAAACACAGAACTGATCCGCCGCATTGAGATCCAGCCCAAACATGTAAGAATCGTTTGGTTAGTTAGTATGTCAACTAGTTTGACATACACATGCTAGCTAAAATGTTGTCTTTTGCGTGTTCGACACTTTATCATGGCATTGAAAAAAAAAGCTCTTATTATTTAAGATATCCCTGTTTCACTCTGCCCAGATTTTTTGGTCAGACTCGGGGGAGCTGGTGTGTATTGCTACGGAGGAGTCTTTCTTTATCCTGCGCTACATGTCTGAGAAAGTGGCAGCTTCCCAGGAGTCCAATGAAGGAGTCACAGAGGACGGCATCGAAGACGCCTTTGAGGTGTGTGTGTGTTTGTGTGTGAGAGAGTCTCAGAAAGACGTAAAAATAAAGTTCAAAAAATGTAGGGAGACAGAGGGAGACACTTTTTTAGAACATATCTTGTCTGAGAGCGGATGCACCTAACTGAAATGAACGTTGACTGTGGAATGTGCCTCACTCCACATTAATCTATTTTAAGTGAACAGTTGGTGATTTCCTGTTCAACCTTCTATTTTTTGGCGGAAAACCAAGCGCCTGTCTTTGGTGGGTACTAGTTGGCCCAAACGTTTGGCTAACTGCTGTCTCTTCTTTACACTCCCAGGTCCAGGGAGAGATCCAGGAGATTGTAAAGACTGGTCTGTGGGTTGGAGACTGTTTCATCTACACCAGCTCTGTCAACAGGCTCAACTACTTTGTTGGTGGAGAGATCGTCACTATTGCTCACCTGGACAGGTACTGCTGAAAGACAAAGTAAAGAGTTTATTAGAGAGGGTTATTGCATCAAAGAAGCATGCACCTGATTAAAATGTTCAGGATATTGGAAATATGATCAACAATATCCACTTTAATTATATGTGAAGTTGATTATGTAGAACTGTGACTTTACTCGGATGGTCGTCTTTGCGGTGTGATTTAAAATAAGTTTTCAATTCACTAGCACTGCATCATGATGAATTAAAATACATTTAATCTCTTTAAATCGATCTTCCAGGACCATGTACCTTTTGGGCTACATCCCCAAAGATGACCGCCTGTACCTGGGGGACAAAGAGCTGAACATCGTCAGCTACTCCCTGCTGGTGTCGGTCCTAGAATATCAGACAGCCGTGATGAGGAGGGACTTTGGCATGGCCGACAAGGTTCTACCCACCATCCCCAAGGAGCAGAGGACTAGAGTGGCCCACTTCCTGGAGAAACAGGTATGAAACAGCCATCCCTGAGCTGCAAGCTGTTATGTTTTTAGGGCTTGAAAGTTTATTTTTTTTTATATGAATGTTATATTAGATAACGCTAATGTAAATGGAAAGTATTGGGGTTAGCATTTTCTGATTTTACAAAGCTGATGTGAAAGTATGTATAGAGAAGGTTATCCCACCAACTTTCTCTTTCAAAACAACTTGTGTAGCATACTTTGTCTCTAACCTCTCCCTCAGGGCTTCAAGCAACAGGCCTTGGCCGTATCCACCGACCCAGAGCACAGGTTTGAGTTGGCCCTGCAGCTGGGAGAGCTGAAGATAGCCTATCAGTTGGCTGTGGAAGCCGAGGTAAGCCCTAATTCCCACTCAAGTCCAGAATGTTCCCTTAAAGTATTTACAGAAACGTAACAATAATTAACTGCAATAATTATATTCAAGATAAACACGTTTTATTTAGAACAATTTAATCATATTAGCTGTTTATTTTTAAACCCTTTTGTCTGTCTTTTTTATTTTTTCAGTCTGAGCAGAAGTGGAAGCAGTTGGCGGAGCTGGCCATCAGTAAGTGCCAGTTTGGCCTGGCCCAGGAGTGCCTCCACCACGCCCAGGATTACGGGGGCCTGTTGCTCCTCGCCTCCGCCTCCGGCAATGCCACCATGGTGGGCAAGCTGGCCGAGGGCGCCGAGAGGGACGGCAAGAACAACGTGGCCTTCATGACCTACTTCCTGCAGGGAAAGTGAGTGGGAAGACGCTCCTTCATCTACGTACATTAGTGATCGTGGAAACGTACAGGAAATCGACTTGAGGAGGATTCTGCGATTTAATTTCCAAACTGTCAGTTTGAGTCAATGTGTTCCAGACGCATCACTTTTTGGCAGCCCTCCTTTTTTTCTTGACCTCATCTGTCCCCTCTCCCGTTCCTCCAGACTAGAACACTGCCTGGAGCTGTTGATCAGGACCAACCGGCTTCCCGAGGCCGCCTTCCTGGCGCGCACTTACCTGCCCAGCCAGGTGTCTCGCGTGGTCAAGTTGTGGAGGGAGAGCCTGGCCAAGGTCAACCAGAAGGCCGCCGACTCGCTGGCCGACCCCACCGAATACGAGAACCTGTTCCCGGGGCTGAAGGAGGCCTTCGTGGCGGAGCAGTTCCTCAGAGAAACATGCCTGGGCAACTCCCGGCCGGCTACTGACTATCCTCTAGTCACGGTGAGCCATGTTGGTAGCTTAAAGAGAGGGCCGTTATTAGGACGGTATTTCAAACATTTACTAATATTAACATTTTGACGTTTTTACTAGGGTGTCAAGTTTGATGGATATAGTGTAATGTAGTGAGGGTGGCAGAGTTGTCTGATCATATATGCTATCCTTTGGGAGTGAAAAAAAAACATTTTTTTTTTCACTTTTGGTTTGTCTTTGATAAATATGTAGTTTATTTTAATATTATTTGATGGCCAATGGATGATATTAAATGTCCCTTGGGATTAACAAAGTAGAAAGCAATCCTATCTAACAGACATAAATCTATCTTCCCGTAACTTCTGCTTTTGTTCTCATCCGTGTGTTGACCAATGGTAATTAAACTGCATGCCTCTGCTGTGTCCTGCAGCCCAATGAAGACAGGAATGTGCTAGAAGAAGCCCAGGGATATGAACCCACAGGTGTATTTCCAGCTCCAGTCACAGAGGTCAGTCTCAATGCTCACTAATAATAATACTATTTTGTAGTGTTATAACTTTGTTTCACACTTTTTTTTTACTTATTCTGCATGTCTTTACTTAACCCGCTTGAAACCTCTTTTTCCCCTTGTCTTTCTCTCATTCTGCTATTTTCTCTATTGCAGCCTGAGGACAGTAAGGAGACCACACAGGCAGCAGCTCCTGGCATGATGGCGTCTTTGCTGGCAGCAGTGTCGGCCCCCGTGGCAGCAGCAGTCGTGACTCTGCCGGAGCCCAAAACTACACCTGCAGCTGAGGAGCACGAACCAGAGGAGGAGGAGGAGGAGGAGGAAGAAGAAGAGGAAGAGGGTCCCAGCTCATCAAAAACACAGAAAGACAAGGTAGCTCAGAGACACTCATTCTAAAATATCATTGGTTTTTGATGGAACGGTTTCTAAACTAATGCGTTAGTCATAATGGGGATATGATGCTAATGTCACAAGCGTAGATTCTGGCCAAATAATTACATACAGTGTCTTTAAGAATAAGTCTTATGCTGTGTAAAGTAATGAAAAAAATAACTGGCAACATCACCATAGCCCTCAACTGATTTTATTCAATTGTTGCAATGCTATTTGCTGTCGGATGTCAATTACCTGTTGAGCATTGTTTAGCTTCCGATAGATATTAGGTTATGGTTAACCCTATTCCTGTCCCTGCTGAAGTGGTTCCCAAACTGTGGGGCCTGCACCCCAAGGAGGCGTTAGGTGAACCAAGGGGGATTCCAGTGCAAGAGTTTAAAAGAAGTTCAAGCAAAAACCAAAAATAATAGTTGCATAAGCTTTTGGCACCATGCTATTTTCAGACTAAAATGCTATTTTCTGCAGTATTTTATGATCAACCTGTATTTAATCATGCTAGTTTGTATAGCAGGGTGTAGGGGGGTTGCCCAAAATATTTTCAATTACCCAAAGGGGCCTGGTGTAAATATGTATTGTTGCACATTTTTTTTATTAGTATTCTTTTTTTGGGTCAGGTTCTGGATGAACTGGAAGATGACTTGGACAACATGGAGCTGGACGACATCGACACCACAGACGTTAACTTGGACGATGACTTCTTAGACGACTGAGACCGCCCAGCTTACGTACACGTTTCAGAGTTTATTTAAAAAAATTAATAAATAAAGACCAAACCCTTCCCCCCTTTTTTGTATTTGTCCTCACTTGTGTTCTTTCAGTCGTAAAGCATTTGGCAGGGTTGAGTAGATTATAATAATGATGATGATTCTTTTCGGTCCTTAGTGGTAAATAATACACGTCTATTTCAGACCATACATTTTGTACTCCCTTGCAGGACCTCCTCTTCACTCACTAATCATTCTGTGCATGGATAACTATATATTTACTTTTTGTATCAGTATATCAGTATGTGTTGCCTACAATGGCAAATTATTGTTCATCTAATAAATTGCTGTACACTTTATTATGATTGTTTTATACTTGTTTTGCTTTTTGTTTTGTTTTTGTCAGATTTTTCTAAAACTGGCACGGTAAGTCACAAGGACTTGCTTTTAATAAGTAAACCAAAAAACGCTTAAAACATTAAGTGACAGTTGGGTATGAACATTGTTTTTGTAGTATATAGGAACTTAGTTCAATTGATGCTGAGATTTTATCAGGACATATTTCCTTTCTGTCAACAGCAATGCTTTGAAGAACTATTGAGGCATGTTTCTGATAAAATCGAAACAATTCAGTGTGTAAATTAGCCATGTGCAATTAGCCATGTGTTTTCTTTTATTTGCAAATGAACAAGTACAAACAATGTGCACAATTATTAAATATAACATGAGACAGTGAATGAACATGCATCAAAAACGCAGGAATAATTACATATTGCACAAATACATTCAATACATTATGCGTCTATATAGTAGCTGTTTCAGCATTCCTCTCATTGGAGATAAATAGTTTAAATATCTCGCGCAGAACTTTATTTTTTGTTATTATGCAAAGTGGCACATTTTTAAATATTTAAACTATTAATATTGGCCAATCGACACAAGTAACTTCAAAGACGTTTGCATACTTGCAAGGGAAGTTTGGAAAACAATGCACTTTGAATTTAAGGAGTGTGTCCTATGATCTCATTCTGGTTTTGAAATGTTGTATCCTTTTTCAACGGATAGTGCTTTTAATGAATTAAAGGCCTTTAAAATAGCTGCATTAATAAATAGCAATACACATTTTGCTATTATGTTGCATAGATGCCATTCTGCTGTTGAAGCGTACCATACTTCTCCTCCTCCCCAGAAGAGGGGGCACTATCCAGACACATCACTGTTTGTGAATAGTTACATTCAGCTTCGTGTGCAACAAAAGTAGCAAGCCAGCTAACGGTGGTGAGAAAACCAAGAAAACCAAAATCCCTTTTCCGATGTTAATTTAAAGTACTTCGCAAACATTGAAGAGTTTATGAGAAGATTGATTTAACTGAAAAACCAAAAGAACGGCATTTTTCCGTGGAGTAAGGTGCCTTAGTATTACACGACAAGCGTTACCAGCTGGCGAAAAAAAAAAGGTTCCATACAGGACTAGCTAGCCAGGGACAGGGTACCACGGCCCATCAGCTGCACCGCAGGGAGCCGGGGCCCGAAAGGGAGCCTGCTAGGCCCGCGGCTTGATGCACGCTGTCTGCCTGACCCCAACTGCAGCCGACGATGGGGGAGACAAAAATTATTTATCACCTTGATGACCAAGAAACACCATATCTGGTTAAATTATCAGTGCCTGCGGATAAAGTCACTCTCGCAGACTTTAAAAATGTTCTCAAGAAACCCAACTACAAGTTTTTCTTCAAATCAATGGATGATGATTTTGGGTAACATAACTTAAGAGTTGCTTAACTAACATCTAAAAACATTTTTATTCAAGTTATTGAGTATTTATCAAGGTTTGTCCTAAGCCAGTAAATGTTTGTGTAGCTAACTGCCTGGCTGCAAATCACTGGCACTGCATTGACAGCGCCGGGTGGAACGAACTAGCGTTAGCTAACCAATTGATTTCCAGTTCCTTTGTTAGCTAACGCTAGCAAACTAACCGTTAGCACAAATAAAGTGATCCATTTTTACGCTAAGCTAATGCTGCCTGTTTAGTATCAGGGGGTCTGACAGTCACAGTGGTATGTGTATCGGTGGCCAATTTTTGTTTACATTAGATTACCATTAATGTGCTCACCAATAAACTTTATTATGAGATGACAAAATTAAACTGTTTCAGTAATTGTTCTAGTTTAAAAGCCTGAAGAAGTTCCTTTGATTAGCTAACGTTAGTGCATTAGCCGAACAACGATGGTTAGTTTATCATTTGACAGCATTTTACCTAAGTCAAGCTTCACAGTCAGTGTGAGATCAAAGTAAGTGTGCCACACTCTCTTACGAGGCCCTGCTGTTGTCGTATATTAGCTGCAAGGAATGTAGAGAAGGACACGGCAATGCCCTCTTTATCACTCTGGCAGCTTTATGAGCCTGTCCTTTAGTGTTAAACTAGTTGAAAAGTAGCCCTTTCAGTTCTTCCAACGCTTTCCCACCTAAAGCTTATATTTCAGACTTGGGTGGTACATTCAACTATTCATCCCGGTTTTCCTGGTTGTTTTTGGCAACCGTCAAAACCAGGGTGGGGCCCAATCACTGGGGTTTACCAAACACATGCTGAGAAAATGCCATTCTAAGCATTCTGTTTAGACAGTGAAAAAAAGTATTACATCTTGTCGTAAACTTTTGCCTTCTTACAATCGGAAAGAATTAGTGATATAAGTATTATAAGATGAAAAACTGATAGTAGTGAACATTAGACTTTTAAATGTGTCACAGCAGACTGCTTGCTTTTGCTGTCTTCCTAGAATTAGACACAAGTGCACCTGTTGCTGCCATTGTTTCCTTACATTGAGCAAGTATTCTTTGTCCTTTGCATAGGGTGGTGAAGGAGGAAATATCTGATGACAACGCCAAGCTGCCCTGTTTTAATGGCCGTGTGGTGTCATGGGTGAGTTTATTGCAGGACGTAATGTACATATTGCAAGGCTAGAGTTTATGGATTGGTTGTGTATGTGTTTAGGGGGAGGCTCATGTGTTTACTTACTTTGGGTAGACTCTCTTTCTCTCTTTGTCTGTGTGTGTGTGTGTGTGTGTGTGTGTGTGTGTGTGTGTGTGTGTGTGTGTGTGTGTGTGTTTGTCAATGATGCCCATCTGTTGGAACTGTGAGGGACCGCAAACAGGCTGTCTCTGGGGAGAGGCCCCCTACATCTGTCTCACACAATGATCACATAATGATCTTGGGAAGAAGCAGATATACATACACACACACTTAAACACAGTCTTTTCCTCTCGATCATTTTGTTTTTCTCCCTTCATTTTATTGCCTGGCTTAGAAGAATGCCTGTTAAAGCTGTCAGACTGTAAATAGCTTTAATAACTGTGGTTAGTCAGTCACTTCAAGCACGAAGGCACAAGGCCGTAATTCTTCTGTCTCTGTGACTTGAGGCACATTTGGTTGTTTGCGAGGTCTCTCTTCCTCTGTCCATTTCATTGAGATTGTATTAAAAGACAACTGAAGTCTCAGGATGGTGGACAATGTGCCCTAACAAAGAGCCTCACTGTGTGCCAGTAGCCGCCTAACAGGAAGATTGAATCACAGAAGGGGAGAGGACTGCTGACAGAAGGAGAGAAAGTGTGTTCTGTGTATATCAATGTTGCGTGACTGATTGCGTGCAGTGTGATTAGATTACACTCCAGTCCTTTATGAAATGGTTTGTTATTAGTTTGTTGTCTTTGTTATTAGTCTACCCTTTTTAAATATTTAAAAATGATAAACTAGAATATGTTTGTATGTCACAGTATGTTTTGCTCTTTATTTCTAGTTTTTTTATGTATGGTCCAATCTCGCTCTATATGGGTCTGGGTTTCTTTCCAAATCTATATGTATGTTAATGGAATAGTTCTGTTTGCTCTCCCGGGGTGGACTACCATCAAACGTCGTGGTTAATATATTACTTAAGTACTGTAAATATCTCTATCAGGTGTATCTGTTTGTCAAACAGACCCTATCTGTCTCTCTCCCGTTCGGCTCTGAAGTTTCGGTCTGTTCCGTCAACAGCTGGTCTCAGGTGACGGTGCCTACTCAGACGGAGGGTCAGTGGCTGACAGCCTGTCAGAGGCTCCACCCCCTCTGGAGAGGACCAGTGGCATCGGAGACTCCAGACCCTCCTCGTACCAGTACGTACCCTCCCCTCATTGTGGGCGTGTGTTGCCAAGACATAGGGAGAGAAAGGTGACAGAATTTTGGCTTGAGGGTTGATTTGTGTCTGTATTTGACCGTAAAAAAGAGGGAGAGAGACTTATTTTTTTTAAACTATGTTTATTGAGTTGTCAATTGTAACAAAAAGAATGCATAGTACTGCAATACAATGTGCATTAAGGGAATAAAGAGCAAGTAATCCACACAGTATCTCTATGTACCTACACCAAGTTTACATAGTCATGTGAAATATCAAGCATAGTTTCTGAAAGGTACAGTCAAAATGATGTATAATGACAAGTAATGTAAATAAACAAATACATAATGACAACTAAACTTCATACGCTTCAGACGCTTCAACTTCATACTAAAGATTATCTTATTCTATACAGTTTATCATATTCTATATGGGGAACCATTGGTCAAAATGCATCCTTTTTCTTTTTGTTTTTTTAAACAACATGGAGTCCCTCTTGACTGCTCACACTTAATGCAATCATCTGATAAATTGCGGTTAAATTTGTTTAACTGAACTTGATTGATATATGTCCGCATTAACCATTTATACTGGAAAAAGGTTCTAGGCAAGCATTGGAGTCTTTGCCTTCTGTGCATGCAGATAGACACTCGGTCACACAAGGGTATTTTTTTCTACCTGAAAATGTCTGCACATAAGCTAGTTGTTTAAGTCTGTCCCAGCGGTCTAATAACCATAAAACCAGAGATAAATACAACAACAGTAGGAACAGTGGTGGATTAGTCACAAGCTATCAAACCCCAATAATAGGAGCGTACCTACCTCAGGCATTATTTTTGTATTTGTAATCTTCTCTTCTCTCAATGTGTTCCTCTGTGTGTATCACAGTGGGAAAGTGCCCAGCGGTCGAGACACGCTGGATAACGACACCGAGACCAGCTCCATCGTGTCTCAGAGGAGAGAAAGAGAACGAGAGAGGGAGCGGCCGAGACGGAAACACACTAATGATCATGGTGAGAGAGAGATAGGAGTTAAACTTCCATGTAGTCCCGCTCCATCTCCACATATTGCACTCGTTTCCACCTGTACCTGTAATGTTGATATGAAACTTTGAGGAAAAAGGCTTAGTCTAATTACAGAGTAGCTTAAAATGGCAAGCTGGTTCTCAAAAAAATAAAGCTGTTGTAAAAGCGCATCCAACCGTTGAGCCACTCCATGTTGGAGCTCAGTGCTGTTTGTCCGTCCTCCATGTAGGTGGAAGAATGAACGGGTTCCCGTCACGGATGGGCCGCGGTGCAGACCAGGGCACCTATGACAGCTGCTCCTCGTTCATGAGCTCCGAGCTCGAGTCCACCAGCTGCTTCGACTCCGAGGACGACGACGCCACCAGCCGGTAGGATCCCGCTTCCAACCGCACAGCAACACACAAGGGCTTAATAAGGGATAATAAGTTGGGACTCTCACTCGTTTAGTTGAATCACTTGATGGAGTTTACGTTTTGGGTCCGTTATGACCACCATGACAGGTTTTTGAAGTTGATGGACTGCAGCTTTTCCCCCCTCCCTAGGTTCAGCAGCTCCACTGAGCAGAGCTCCTCACGCCTGATGAGACGGCACCGCCGCCGCCGCCGGAAACCCAAAACCTCCAACATGGAGAGGGTGAGATACACACTTACACGCACATGCTAACACATGCACATATTATATGATTAAGATGTCTGGATCTTTCTGGCTCTTTTGTTTATAATTCATTATTTTCTATAATTCCTTTCTATTTTCTCCCTGTGGCCTCCTCCAGTCATCCTCCTTCAGCAGCGTCACAGATTCCACCATGTCTTTGAACATCATCACTGTCACGCTCAACATGGGTAAGCATATCATAGCTGTGTCTGTGATGAAAATATCCAAGTGTTGTCTAGCATTATATAAGTATGTATAAGTATACATGTACAGTTAGGCCCAAAAATATTTGGACAGTGACACAATCTTCGTGATTTGGGCTCTGCATGCCACCACATTGGATTTGAAATGAAACAACTACAACGGAATTGAAGTGCAGACTTTAAGGTTTAATTCAAGGGGTTGAACAAAAATATCTGATTAAACATGTAGGAATTGTAGCTATTTTTATACAAACGCTCCTCATTTCAGGGGCTCAAAAGTAATTGGACAAATAAACATAACCCCAAGTAAAATGTTACTTTTCAATATTTTGTTGAGAATCCTTTGCAGGCAATGACTGCCTGAAGTCTGGAACCCATGGACATCACCAAACGCTGGGTTTCCTCCTTTGTGATGCTTTGCCAGGCCTTTACTGCAGCGGTCTTCAGTTGTTGCTTGTTTGTGGGTCTTTCTGCCTTAAGTTTTGTCTTGAGCAAGTGAAATGCATGCTCAATTGGGTTGAGATCTGGTGATTGACTCGGCCATTGCAGAATATTCCACTTCTTTGCTTTAAAAAACTCCTGGGTTGCTTTTGCAGTATGTTTTGGGTCATTGTCCATCTGTACTGTGAAGCGCCGTCCAATCAACTTTGCTGCATTTGGCTGAATCTGAACAGAAAGTATATCCCTATACACTTCAGAATTCATCCGGCTGCTTCTGTCTTTTGTCACATCATCAATAAACACAAGTGACCCAGTGCCATTGGAAGCCATGCATGCCCATGCCATCACACTGCCTCCACCATGTTTTACAGAAGATGTGGTGTGCTTTGGATCATGAGCTGTTCCAATTCTCCTCCAAACTTTCTTCTTCCCATCATTCTGGTACAGGTTGATCTTAGTCTCATCTGTCCAAAGAATGCTGTTCCAGAACTGGGTTAGCTTCTTCAGGTGTTTTTTGGCAAAGTCAATTCTGGCCTTTCTATTTTTGAGGCTGATTAATGGTTTGCACCTTGTGGTGAATCCTTTGTATTTACTCTCATGAAGTCTTCTCTTTATGGTAGACTTAGATACTGATACACCTACTTCCTGGAGAGTGTTCTTCACTTGAGTGGATGTTGTGAAGGGGTTTTTCTTCACCATGGAAAGGATTCTGCGATCATCCACCACTGTTGTCTTCCGTGGACGTCCAGGCCTTTTTGAGTTCCCAAGCTCACCAGTGCACTCTTTTTTTCTCAGAATGTACCAAACTGTTGATTTGGCCACTCCTAACATTTCTGCTATCTCTCTGATGGATTTCTTCTTTTTTTCAGCCTCAGGATGGTCTGTTTCACCTCCATTGAGAGCTCCTTTGACCGCATGTTGTGTGTTCACAGCAACAGCTTCCAAATGCAAACGCCACACCTGGAATCAACTCAAGACCTTTTAACTGCTTAATTGATGACAGGTTAATGAGGGAAGAGCCCATGCAGCGTTGTTATTTTTTTTTACAGCCTTCTGAGTCAATTGTCCAATTACTTTTGGTCCCTTGAAAAAGAGGCGGCTACGTATTAAAGAGCTGTAATTCCTAAACCCTTGCTCCAATTTGGATGTGAATACTCTCAAATTACAGCTGAGAGTCTGCACTTTAAGCCCATATTGATTATATAATTGTATCCTGAATATGTTTTCGTAAACAGCTAAAATAACAAAACTTGTGTCACTGTCCAAATATTTTTGGGCCTAACTGTATAAGTTTTATATAGACGGGACATTTGATGCACATGATATGTTTGGAAAATGTATTTAAAATGAGTTGCAAACTCAGACCCTGTGGTCCCGTCTCGTTCACTCCATACAGAGAAGTACAACTTCCTGGGAATCAGCATCGTGGGCCAGAGCAACGAGAGAGGAGATGGAGGAATTTACATCGGCTCCATCATGAAGGGAGGAGCGGTGGCTGCAGACGGACGCATCGAGCCTGGAGACATGCTGCTTCAGGTGTGTGTGTGTGTGTGTGTGTGTGTGAGAGAGCCAGCGTTTGTCCTCTAACAATGTGGCGAAAACCTTAAGTGGGAGCAGGGATGAGCAAAATGGGCTGTCTAATTGATTTTAGCATATACATCTTGACTTCTTTTCAAAGCCTGAAAGATTTGTTTTTTTCTTTCCCTGTAGGTGAACGACATCAATTTTGAGAACATGAGCAACGATGATGCAGTGCGGGTGCTTAGGGATATAGTACACAAGCCTGGGTGAGATAAACGCACGTGCACGTCCGTGTGTACATTACAAACATATAAAACTCACATAGGCATCTATATCATATTGATCTTTCGCTAACTCTATAAATACCAGGCACGTGTGGCTATTAGCCCTGTAAACATTGATCTGTTTGCTGTCAGCCCAGTGTCAACGGGGTGTCAAAACTCTCCCTCTTTCTATACAGTCCCATCACCCTGACAGTGGCCAAGTGCTGGGATCCCAACCCTCGCGGCTGCTTTGCTTTGCCAAGAAGTACGTTCTCCGCTGTCACAAACCTAAGTACACGCAGGCTTCAATTTGTGAAAGCCCTGCTCAATCACTCTGCTTCCCCCTCCCCCTATTCTCTTTCCAGGTGAGCCAATCCGGCCCATCGACCCTGCTGCGTGGGTTTCCCACACTGCAGCCATGACGGGGGTGTACCCGGCCTATGGCATGAGCCCCTCCATGAGCACAGTCACCTCCACCAGCTCCTCCATCAGCAGCTCCATCCCTGAGACCGAACGTGAGTGACAGCCCCCTAGACCTCCACGCTGTGCCTGAACACAGGAAGTCCCTTTAGATCACCATTTAAATCAGCATATTTTTACAGGCCATGTAAGAAGGGCCGTATGTTTAAAAAGAAGCGACCGTCGTCAAAATGTTCCACATGATATCATACCTGTTCACCGTCAAAACGGCCACAAACTTCATATCTTTATTCCTGAAAAATATGTCCTCCAGCTTCTGGTTTTCCAGTACTTTACTTCTCCCCTATGTTGATTCACATGATCTGTTCTGTAAGATTTTACATTTCAAATTAGACTGAGTCCACGGTAGAAAGCCGGAAGGCAAAACTTCATGTTTCTGCCTCTGCTTCTCCTTCTCACAGGATTCGACGATTTCCATCTGTCCATCCACAGCGAGATGGCAACAGTTGCCAAGGCCATGGCCTCCCCAGAGTCCGGCCTGGAGGTACGCGACAGGATGTGGCTGAAGATCACTATCGCCAACGCCTTCATCGGTATGCTCAGCCAATTACAGTGCCTGATCATCATTCATTCCTCTTTCCCCTTGTGCTGTATGACTATGAATAAACGTGCCAGACAAAGGAAATTACAGTGATGCAATATTATATAGATATTTGGATAGTCTTACTTTACAGGACATAAGATCAAGAGATGGATGATAAGTGTGTGTGACTCTGCAGGGTCTGACGTGGTGGACTGGCTCTTTCATCACGTTGAGGGTTTCTCGGACCGCCGAGAGGCCAGGAAATACGCCAGCAACCTGCTGAAGGCCGGCTTCATCCGCCACACCGTCAACAAGATTACCTTCTCCGAACAGTGCTACTACATCTTTGGAGACCTCTGTGGCAGTAAGCGAAACTCGTTGGGTGTTCAAGGCTGAAAATCTTAATTTCAATGCTTTAAAAACTAAAAGATACAATGTCTTTCTTTATATCCCCTGAATCCTTTTTGTAGATTTCGCAAATAGGAGTATTCGTCTTAAAAAGCCTTTTTTTATTTATTTTTTTATTTAAAGAAGTATCATATTTGAACTGACTTTTTCTTCCTCTGTACTCACCTGTCTCAGATATGACGCACCTCTCCCTGCACGACCACGACGGCTCAAGCGGCGGTGCCTCAGACCAGGACATCCTGCCCCCTCTTCCCCACCCCGGGGCAGCCCCATGGCCCATGACCATGCCCTATCAGTTCCCCATCCCTCACCCCTACAACCCCCAGCCTGGCCATGACATGCAACAGGGCTTCCCTGGCGTTGGGCCAGGTAGCGCGGGCAGTCAGCACAGTGGTAAGTCTGGCCTGGAGGTCGCTATTTTAGCCCCGCCTTGGCAATCACAAAGTTTTGCATCCAGGTAGGTAACTGTACTAATATATCTTAAATAGAGTTGAATATTAAATTGTTTGGTGAATAAGTTTATGTTTTTAGTGGTGAAAATCATTAAAGCTCTATTGGCCTTTTTTTTTATTATAATCTTCTGCAGTGTGTTACTATGGTAAAAGTAAAACAAAATGTTTTTTTTATTTTTTCAATAATATTTCTTGTTTTACACATGTTAAAAATTATTTCATCTAATTTTAAAACAATCTATAAAACTCCCCAGTACTGGGTAGTTATTTTTCAAATTGTTCTTTTGTTGCCCATTCACTTTGTAAGAGTATGGCATCTGAAACACGTCGATCTCTTAACTGTCTCCCTCTTTCTTTTGTTTTTTTTCTACAGGCAGCAGCGGTTCCAACTGCAGTAAGACCGAAGGTCGCGCCGGCGGAAGCGGCAGTGGTGGCAGCGAAACGGAGCATCGCAGCCACAGGGCCCCCAGCGAGCGGAGCATCCACAGCTCCCTCAGCCACCGCAGCGCTCACTCCCTCTCCCTGTCCTACGGGCCAGGTATCCTCTATGGTCCCCCAGGTCTACCCCCTCAGCCACCGCACCTTCCCACCGCGGCCCCCGGGGCCCCGCCCGGCCGAGAGCTGACCACTGCGCCCCCCGAGCTCACAGCCTCCCGCCAGTCCCTGCGTATGGCCGTGGGAAACACCGGAGAGTTCTTTGTCGACGTTATGTGATTCAAAATGGCAGTTTGGGATTTCTTTGTTTGTTTGTTTAGTGCTGAGAACGAAGGGCAGACGCACACGGCAAAAGGAAGTCTGAAAGTCATGGTCGGGCCTTATTCCAATGTTTTTGCCTTTCTAGAATTGGAATGGAATCAAGCCCCAGCTTGGCTGGTCGGTACTTTCTCCTTACTTGCTAGTCTGTTCCGATTGTAGTGGCCATACTTTCTTCAGTGAAGAAACCCCCCAGATGGAACCAAAGCGCCTTTCTCTGTTTCCCTTCCTGGGGGAAGGGCTTATGTTGGGACAAAAGGATAGGAAGCATGCAGAATCTCTGGAGCAGCTCAGTGCTTTTATACGAGGATGTTGTGCAGCTTCTCTTTTTTTGTTCCTTTTTGTCTGTCCTTGAGCGAGCTTCCATTTTCCTCCCCCACCTAATGTAAACCACACATGAACCGTGATAGGGAAGTTAAAACAGGAAAAAAAACTTGTCCTTTTCTTTTTATTATTTTTTCTCTCAAAAGAAACCTCTCTCAAATGGTGTGTCAAAAAAGGAAATGAAAGCTTGCAGAAATGGGCTGAACAGAGAACTAACTGTTAACCTTTATACAGACTTTTTTATGTTTGCTTGACTTATCAAAAAGAGAGAAATGTTAAAAAAAATGTATGTGGTCTAAAATAATTGAATCCCTTTTCTGTATGATGCCTTCTTTTATTTCATGTCTGTTCACACATAGAAAACACTAAACCTGAGCATCCAGCTTCAAAAGTAATTTAAAGTTTTATTCTGTTAACCAGAGACATTTCATTCATTTCATTTCATTCTCTGTCTTGCGATGTATAGTGGAGAAAATCTTTTCTTAACATGTCTTTCACACTACTCTTTTACTGAGAAAATTACTTTTTATTTATAAATATAGTTTTATGACTTTACTGTGTTGCTTGTGCTTTTTGTGATGAATGCACCATGTAAATAGCCATAAACTGGGAAAAAAGAATTTTAAATGCAGTATTGTTTTAGAAAAATCAATGACATAACGTACACTACACAGAAGGCCCAGACTCAGGGCCGCTTATCGTGACTGCTAGGGCGCGGCTTTAACAACATCGGCCTACTCTTTTGGCCGCGCCTTTTCCCTTACCGGAGCATTTCTGCGTAATGACGGTAGTCAGCTGACCGTGCTCTGAAGAGGACAGGGAAGCTGGGGGTAGACCTGTGTTAGCGGGTGTGAGATCTACAAATCTAGTGAACCTTAACACACACTAACATAAAGGAACGACAGGTCGGCTGTTTTGACATACCGGGGTGAGATTGTTATATAAGTGAAAGCCATGTTAACGACAAACGCTGAAATGATATTGTAGCCAGCAAGCTCTTCCGGTTGGTGATGCTAGCGGTCCAGCCAACCTCGAGAGAAAGCTAGCTAGCATGAGCTATTCTAGCTAGCCAAAGAGTAAAGTGGTATTATCGGTGCTAGCAGAGGCATCTGCTAGCCAGCTGTCTCTGCCTTGGTAACGGTACATTTCAATCTCTTATCAAGTTGCTGAAGGCCAGGCCTCTACTGGCGTGGAAGGTGGCCTATATATTTGGCAAACCCGTTTCTAAACTTAAATGAGAATATTAAATATGCATGAACTTGTCGAAATGGCCCGGCTTGGCAGACATCTTAACCAAGGCCATAAAAGAGCGATTATCCCGCTAACATGAGAAGCTGTATTCGTGCACCGTTCCGGGGTTACGACTTGTCTGTTGAGGCTGAATCATGGAGAGGGAGATAATCCTTACTGCCGATAATCAGGGTGTTGTGTTGGTGTTGGGCTATTTTGTCTGCCCGCGGTCTATGTAGACACGCACAGAAAAGTATGCCTGTCATGACACCCTTCATTCCATAGAATAGTGTTCCTGAAACTTTGTTTCGTGAATGTTGATTCGTCGTATTAATGGTCTGGCAAATGAAAGAGAAAAAACATTGTATGATATTAAATATTTCAAGATTCTAGCATTCATTTTATACTTATATATTCACTTATTTATCCCAGCGTGTTGATTCTCATGCAAATGTCAAATAGTAATGACTTTGTATTGCACACTGAATTTCGCTAGATCCACCATTAATGTTGGTTTGGGAGGAAGTGGAGGACAGGAAGACAGAATTTGTGTGTGTGTGTGTGTGTGTGTGTGTGTGATTTCACAAAGCTGCAGTCATCACAATGGCACAGCTGTGGGTTGTATTCAGCTGGCACTGTCTGAGAAAAGAAATTGCAAGCGGTCCTCCTTACTATCTGGGTCAGCACTCATGGTTGGACTATCTCTCCTCCCTCTTCCACCCTTCCTATCTGTTCCCTATCAGGTGGAGGTTGATTTCACCATGGCCAGTTGGGACTGAGGACAGCCACAATGATCGGAGGACTGTTCATCTACAACCACAAAGGGGAGGTCCTAATCTCTCGCGTCTATCGTGATGACATAGGGTATGTCACAACTACGTTGTGTATATTCGCATGTCTCAGAGTAGTAGGAACCTAACGGTCACAATAAGTTAACTCTCCTACAGGATGACTTGGAAGTGGGCAAATGCGGATGGCAATGTGATGATGAGGTCCCTTGCCATTTAGAAAATGGAGATGGGGTAATGATTCTCGAAAGGACACAGGTTCTTAATTTTCTTTATGTTTGGAGAGGTTTGGAGAGGTTTGGAGAGGTTTGGGTGGGTGGGGGGGTGGGTTCTTGGAGGTCTTGGAAAGTCGTGAATAACCAGCCATTTTCAGCCATTTCTCAGCCTTCTAATCAATTGTAATTATCTCTCTTTTGTATAGGCTACTTTTAAAAACCTGTAATCAAGTGGATAGAGGAGCCATTTCTCTATTGTCTGTTGGTGGTGTGTTAGGCAAACATGGCTGATATTACAAACTGTTTAAGACTTCATCTTTGCCAATGCGGAAATAATTGTCTAGGATAGTTGGTAAATCTGAAATAATTGCCTACAACCGAGAAATGTTACCAAGTGTTCACTTTAACAGACTTTCCACCTAGCCGTGAGGATCTTTCAGCATAATGCGAGACATATTTTGTATAGCTAACAGTGAGGCATTTGACATTTTCTATTGCCACCCAACAATCTAACACTATGTGCTTGGAGGACCGTTGTAGGATTTGCCAACATAACATTCAGCACCCACAGTGTCATTGACTACGTAATAGGCCTTCCTTCAGGGTATTCTTTGATTCACTCCTTCTCCCACCACACTTTGTATTTATTTGGATTTTTTTCTGTGCAGCTTTGGTAACAACATTACTCTGGAAGTTACGTTGTTTTTGAAGAATACAGTCAAGAGGTTTTGGGCTCCTAACTAGGGGCTTTTCTAAAGTCACCTGTAAACGATAAATGAAACTGTATTACATTCAATGTCAAATGTATGGTATACCAAAGCGATACCGTTACTGGAGTGGTTATAGCCTTACGTATTGCACAGATTAAGATCACCTCAAAGTTGTTTTCTCCAACATGATGCCACACATTAAACTACCATTGTCCTAGCCATTGAATGCCGTCTTTAAAACCACTGTGTGTACATGCTCGAAAATGTCTGTGTACATTTTTGTCTGTCCTCTATCCTGTACGTCATCCTTCTCCCTCTCTTTATCCTTGTGTACCATGTATTTCCTTCTATCTCTTCATCTTGGCCACTGTAGGAATAGGTAAGCAATGCTTCAGCCTATCAAGCATGACTCCCTCTTTCATGGCAACCAATCAGTCACTCCCAAAAATGCATGACCTTTGAACTTAAAGCAACTTTCCGAATCCTGATGGTCAGCAAAGCATGTCACATGAAGCTCCTGTGTCCAATTAAGGTACAAGCCCAGCTACTGCAGCCATCCACTGTCGACCCTGACGACACCAGCATTCAGAGACCCTACAAACCGTTCCGCAAAATCTAGCATGGAATGGAGTTTGACAACTTTGCCCGTTTTTTTTATATTTTTTTTGTTTGTAACCCCATTGTGTCTTTTCAAAGATGGGACACTCTTTATAGGCATAATGTGACAGATGGTTGTTTGGAGTTCATACATTTCCTGTGTGGGGAAAAAAGGTGCGTCTTGATGCGTGTAGGCTGCGTTCTTTGAATAAAAGCCTGTTGTTGAGAAACCCACAGGTCTCTTCAGAGACCCCAACCATTCACACCTTTTTTGATAATCTCCTTAAATTAAACAAAAACAAACACTTGGTTTTAACCTGAGGTTCTTACATGTCGTCTAACCTTAATCCAGAGAAAGTTATTAAAGCCTTATCGGCATATCATTATTTGGTGCCTAGATGTCTTTAGCGAAGGCTCTACTGTTTAGTGAGGATTGTCGATTGTGTCAATGTCTTATCATGTGGGATCATAAGGGGAAATTAAGTACTGTCCTCCTGATTGACTTGTCAAGACAAGGGCTTTCGTGGGTCATACAATCAGACTTTCAGTTTCCATAGCAGACTCAACTGAGGCTTATCAAGGCCAAAACCAGGTGTATATGTCTGCAACTGAGAGTAGCTGGAACTATTGATTTTATGTCTGCACGGCGCACACCCCAATGAACAATCCCTGGAGACACTTTGGTTTGAGAGAAGGACAGGTTTCAATAAAGAACCTTTGTTAGCACTGCTCTCGGAACTGGAATGAGTTAGCTTTACTGCTCTATTCACGCTTAAAGAGCCACACACACACAGACACACACCTCCCCTTAACCGAATGCCGCTTTGAGTAGTTGTCTAGGCTGTTACGGGCAGCCTCTCTTAGGTTTAGCAGGTTGGGATTTAAAGATTAGTACAGACGCCATGCGGTAGCTACACTTATCTCCCGGTCGGAATATTGTTGTTATTATTGTAACACTAACATAAAACCTACTCTCTTACTTTGCTCCACCCTTCGCACAGGCGTAACGCGGTGGACGCATTCCGCGTCAACGTCATCCACGCCCGGCAGCAGGTGCGCTCGCCCGTGACCAACATCGCCCGCACCAGCTTCTTCCACGTCAAGCGCTCCAACATCTGGCTGGCGGCCGTCACCAAGCAGAATGTCAACGCCGCCATGGTGTTCGAGTTCCTCTACAAGATGTGCGACGTCATGTCTGCCTACTTCGGCAAGATCAGCGAGGAGAACATCAAGAACAACTTTGTGCTCATCTACGAGCTGCTGGACGGTAGGTTTGAGTGGTTTTCACTCGGTTGATCTTAGCTTTTGTTTTTATTCCCTCTCTTTGTCTATATTTGTGGCTCTGCATGTTCAATTGAATCGTGTGTGTGTGTGTGCGTGCGTGCGTGCGTGCGTGCGTGTGCTGTCAACACACTGTTCTTTCTCTGGCTTTGTGGTATGCTGTACCCCTTTCCAGCTTATCTCATGTTGTCCGTCTGTGTTTGTACAGAGATCCTGGACTTTGGCTACCCCCAGAACTCTGAGACTGGGGCGCTGAAGACCTTCATCACCCAACAGGGCATCAAAGGACAGGTCAGGAAGCACAATATACTCTCATTGTGTCATTTCCTGTTTGATATTCCTTGAAGAAGAAAATAATGTTAATCATTCAGTTCCTGTTTATTCAGTTACTATATTTATTTTCTTCTGTGGTAATATTCCATAAGCATGATTATTTTCCTGTTCTTTCTCTTCGTTCACTGTGGTTATGGAAACGGCATGGCTACAGCACCAGGTAATAAAATAACTCTGTTTTAGAAACAAATGGTTTTAAATAAGCATATGTTTGCGTCAGCTCTAACCAGCGGTTGGCTGCCTGAGCAGCACCCTATCATCTGAATTCATCCACCTCCTCTTTCTTTATTCTCCTTTTGTTACTCCTCTTTGTTCTCAGACAAAGGAGGAGCAGTCTCAGATCACTAGTCAGGTGACGGGCCAAATTGGCTGGCGTCGGGAGGGCATCAAGTATCGCCGCAATGAGCTCTTCCTGGACGTGCTGGAGAGTGTCAACCTGCTCATGTCGCCACAAGGTGGAGACGAGACCCCTGCTGATCTCCTATGTCTCTCTGCCCTGCGGGAAGCAAGAGCTTTAGCTTTCACTTACTGTGCTTTGGTTTCGGTCCATCTTAATATCCAGCCGTTCTATTCGCCCTTTTTTTATTCTATTCTGCCCTTTTTTTAAATTTTATTCTACATATTAATATTTCAGCTGACTTGCAAGGTGTATTTAAGGTGTATTCTGAGTTGACCGGTTAGGTTTCTGACTCTTGTTGTGTGTCACGTCCATGCAGGCCAGGTGCTGAGCGCCCACGTCTCGGGTCGCGTGGTGATGAAGAGCTACCTGAGCGGAATGCCCGAGTGTAAATTCGGAATGAACGACAAGATTGTCATTGACAAACAGGGAAAGGGCGGGACTACCGAGGATGCAGGGAAGAGGTGAGTGACTGGTGTGAGGGCCAATCGTGGATAATTGAACGGGACTCAGGCAGTGGAACAGTTAACTAATTAGCCGGAGTTTTAAAAATGCTGTCCCTGCGCTACAAATATCACTGTATTGTAGAATGTGGGGAGGTCAGATACTTAAGGAGCTATTATTTTGTGGTTTCTGACTATCGATACCCTACTGCTAATATATTAGTAGTTGTCCCCACTACGTCAATTGGGGAATTCAACCTGTCTTGTCCTTCCCTGATCTAAGTGTAACTAAGTGTAGCCTTATTACGAAGGCTCACAGTTTATTTGTTTTCCTTTTTTCTTTCCTTTCGACGACGTGTCTCTCCTTCCTCTCCCCCTGTCTTTCTCTCTGCTGTACCTCAGTGATTTAGGGGGAGGAAGGTACTGTATCTGTTGTCTGGCCTTGCCACCATAACCCACGTTGTCTTGTCTAAATGTTTCATGTGCTGCCGACAGTTTCTCTAAGCATTTGAGGAGGCTACTTAGTTTCAACCTAAACAAAATTTAAATTCAGCTATAAAATGTTTTCAATTTTTTTTATGTTTGACTGTTCCCTTAATTTTTGTTCATAAAATAAAACTTAGCTCCTCAAATCTTTAGTGGGTCACCTAATGACTGTTCTTTTTAGATATATGTGAATGTTTGTTTATCGGAGCGTTACCCCATTCTACCTGCAACACTTTAACCACAGAGGCATGTTGTTCAGTCAGCAATGGCTGATAGATGTGGTTGGAGTACCTTTTTTAGAAGTATCTTGTCTGTACCGTGTGAGTGGTCTTAGTGATTAGAAGTGATTGGTGTCGTAGTTGTTTGTGTTCAGTGTGTGAACCTGGTACACTCTATACCGAGGTGTTTTGGGTTTGGATGCTCATGTCTCTCTGCGCTCTTATCCTTCTGTATCTCTGTTCTCCTATCACCCCTTCTTTATATTTTTGTCCTCCTTTCCCTGTTTTGTTCTCTTTTCCCTCTTTCTCTCTCTCTCTCTTTCTCTCTCTCTCTCTCGCGCGCGCGCACTCGCACTCGCTCTCTCTCGCTCCCTGTTCTTCTCTCTACAGTACCAGCGGTAAGCAGTCCATTGCCATCGATGACTGCACCTTCCATCAGTGCGTGCGCCTCAGCAAGTTTGACTCGGAGCGCAGCATCAGCTTCATTCCCCCTGACGGCGAATATGAGCTCATGAGGTCAGTCAATCGCTGTGGCGTCCTCTTCCTCGCGCGCCACTTCTGTTCCTGAAAAAGCAGGAAGTGTTCATTTATTTATGCATTTATTCATTCAGGGAACTTTGTAGCAGTGAACATTTACTTATTTTCCACCAAATTGTATCAGGACCACCCAGTGTAGCAGTGGAAAAATTGTTTCTATTCCCCCCAGCGTGGTATTTTATTTCTGCGTCCTGCCTGTGTCCCTGCAGGTACCGTACCACTAAGGACATCATCCTGCCTTTCCGAGTCATTCCTCTGGTGAGGGAGGTGGGACGCACCAAGCTGGAAGTCAAGGTGGTCATCAAGTCCAACTTCAAACCCTCGCTGCTGGCCCAGAAGATTGAGGTGATTTTCATTCTGTCTGACTTGTTTTGTACTATGTATAATAAATACTTTAATATTTGCTTTATCAGACACAAGATATGTTTAAGTCCAGCATCTGTTTATTTTTTATACAGTGAAGCAACGTTTTTACCTGTTAGATGTTCGCAGTAGAGTAGTCTTATTCCATTACTCCAATGACATAAAACAGCCAGGGACAGTCCTGTCTGAGTTACACACGTTCGTTCACGTTTTGGTTCTGTTCATTTCGGATCTTTACCATGTGGTTTTCTTGCTCCTCAGGTTCGCATTCCCACGCCTCTCAACACCAGTGGTGTGCAGGTGATCTGTATGAAGGGAAAGGCCAAGTACAAGGCCAGTGAGAACGCCATTGTCTGGAAGTGAGTACACAGAACTATCAAATTTAGGGTTATGCAAATTATCATACACCATTGCTTCGCCCATGATCTGTCTTGTCAGTACAATGCTTTTTCTCTAAGGAACTTACATTTTTTCTACTCGTGTGTGTGTGTGTGTGTGTGTGTGTGTGTGTGTGTGTGTGTGTGTGTGTGTGTGTTTGTAGGATCAAGCGCATGGCGGGGATGAAGGAGTCTCAAATCAGTGCTGAGATCGAGTTGCTGCCAACCAACGATAAGAAGAAGTGGGCTCGCCCACCGATCTCTATGAACTTTGAAGTAAGATTTCGAAAATATTTCCCTCTGTCACATACACACAAGCGACCTCTTCGGCTTATAAACATTCGGCTTTTGACCCTCTTGTTCACTCCTGCATAAACATTTTGTGTGTGCAGACATCCACATGTTTGTTTGCCTTTTGTTTTTCGCTCATTTACACTGTTCACTTACTAAAGCTTAAAAGAAAATTATCCTATTGTGTGTGTACTAGGGGCAGCACAGTGGCTCAGTGGTTAGCACTGTTGCCTCACAGCAAGAAGGTCCTGGGTTCAATCCCAACCTGACCCAAGGGCCTTTCTGTGTGGAGTTTGCGTGGTCTCCCCGTGTTCGCGTGGGTTTCCACCGGGTACTCCGGTTTCCTCCCACAGTCCAAAAACATGCAGGTTAATTGGTGACTCTAAATTGCCCGTAGGTGTGAATGTGAGTGTGAGTTGTTGTCGTCCCTATGTGTCAGCCCTGTGATAGACTGGCAACCTGTCCGGGGTGTACCCCGCCTCTCGCCTTGTGTCGGCTGGGATAGTCTCCAGTCCCCCCGCGACCCTGCAAAGGATAAGCGGTATAGCTAATGGATGAATGGAATGGTGTGTGTACTCATTGTCACCAATCGTTTCAGTCTCCCAATTTGACCGACACCACCAAAAAATTTTCTTTGACCTTTCTCAGGTTCCGTTTGCTCCCTCTGGTCTGAAGGTGCGCTACTTGAAGGTGTTTGAGTCCAAGCTGAACTACAGTGACCACGACGTGATCAAATGGGTGCGCTACATCGGCCGTAGTGGCATCTACGAGACTCGCTGCTAATGTTAGCCCGGTAGAGAGCCATTCATCCTAATGGAGGGGCAGCATATCTAAACCTCTCCTCTCCACACATTACATCCTTATTTCTTTTCTGCCCCCGTTTCTCTCATCCTCTCTTTCCCCCTTCCATCCTTATTCACATTTCCTATATTTCCGTCACCTTCCCTAAATGTTGGGAAATTAATTTAAAACATAAAAAAGAGTATGGCATAACGCACAGATATATGCAAAAATGTGAACCATGGTATCTTGTAGTATGAGTAACTTGTAGGCCACCTGGTCCTGTGGTAGAAAGAGTAGACGCGTGGCAAGGCGAGAACCCAGTGGGAGATATCAAAGGGTCCATGCTGGGATTTCTAGCGTTACTGTTCTTCAATCGTCAGTTTACAAAGAGATGGCGCCACCTGTACCGAGTGTCCCTGCGTAAGAGGTATGGTTGGTGTATGAAAGATGTCCGTGGCTTTGCTACGAGTATCTGTGTGTGTAGTTCTTCCTTTATTTCAATTGAACTGCTGCGTCTGGGCTTATTCATTTTTGATGGTACCTTTTTTGTTTCTGAAATAGTGGTTTGTGGTTTGTTGTTTTGGGGATGTATTTGAGGATGCAATGTTTCCTTCCCTGTTTTGAATCTACCCTCATTCTCAAAGCAGATCAGGGAATTTCAGCTGGGAAGAACTTGGGCATTTGCTGCTCTCCACTGTGGACGGTGGCATTCGAGATGTCTTTGGGTTTATCCAGTCTCACTAAGCAGTCCCAGTGCTACAAATGTTCAGTCTCTCTGAACTGAAGACTTGTCAGAACTACATGAGACTCAAGTGATGCCTGGTCTGCGCATTCAGACCGGGTTTTATGCGTTTTAAATTCTGGAAAAATAGGGTGGTAGACGTGTGTACACTACAGCAAAAAGTGTCTTGACCATTGACTTTCATCTGCAAAGAGCCTATCTGTATGGTGAGGTTTTCCTCTGGTGGTCGCCTTGTCCTGTGTCTACTTCTTCATGTGTGTAGCCCCAGTAACCGTCTTGTCCAATAAAATCAGATCATGTAACCAACCCAGATGGTCCTCTGTTGTCTCTCTGACTGATTTCTCTGTGAACTGTTTGTCTGAATAACTCTTCAAATGGATTTCTAAACAGTCTCAACATCACAAACTGATCTATTTATATTTTCTATCATTTTGATATACATTTTATTTGTATAGCACTTCTCTAACCCAAAGATGCTTCAATGAATAATACATTTGAACCATTGCCTGCCTGTATGAATAATAATAATTAATAATTCATTTTATTTATATAGCGCTTTTCTTAAACCCAAAGTCGCTTCACAGCATCAACATAGATAACATGACACAAATAAACAATTAGACTGAAATAGTTAGACAGACAGCAACAACATTTCTAACTATATGTAAGCAAAAGGATAGTATCAG
>JAPMUY010008215.1:15000-45000 GCA_026901105.3 Galaxias olidus
GATGCAGAGACAAAGTCAAACCGAACCCAACACAGGAAATGTCAGCTAGCTGGCGAACGCACGACAAACACGAAGCCTGTTACCATACAAGAGAAACCACAAAAAAGATTCTCGGCTTGAAAGAAATCAAAAACAACTACATCCATATATATCAGAGAGAGAGAGAGAGAGAGAGGGGAAATTATGTAAAATGGCACACGGCAATCAATACTTTTGCTGCTGTATTGTACTGTATAAAACCAAAAAAGAAGTATTTACAAAAGAAAAAACAATACCCACTGTCACTTATTCAGTTTTTTTTACCATAATTTGAAATCGAGCGAAAACATTCTTTTTTTTTGGCGGAGTGGGGGGGGGGGGGATTTGAACTTAATATTTTATTTTATTTTTTTTGCATTTTGTGTTCCCCTGTTGGCTAACGCTGTTGGGGTGACGGGATTCAACCCTCCTCGATGGGAGAGTGTTGAAGGCTTCGGACACGGGGCGGATGTTGCGAAGGGGGTTGGCACGGTAGGGTTAGGGGGGTGTAGGGTCGGGGTCGGGGTGCAGGGTCGGGGTCGGGGTCGGGGGGGGTGTGTCTTCTCAGGGGGCCGCCGGTGGGATCAGGATGGGGAGGGGGGCGCGGGAGGAGGAGGAGGAGGCTGCCAGGGAGACCGACCGCTGGGGCAGCTCACGCTGTCACCTCTTCCCTTAGCTCCTTGTTCCTGCGCACCTCCTGGGCATGCCTCTCCTGGAAACACACACACACACACACACACAACGTTAAGTTTTACAGTTATCAGAAACTTCTGCCAATTTAATTTTCCTCATCTCCATCCCGACTCTCTGTCTCTCTCTCTCTCGCTCTCTCTCTCTCTCACCTCCTCCTCTCTCTCTCCTCCGCTCCAAGTCCCCTCCCCTCCCCCTGCCTTCCCCTCTCTCCCTCCTCACCCTCTCCTGCAGGCGCTCTATGATGGAGGACAGGTAGGCCTGCCGGTTCTCCTGGATCTGCTCCATCTTAACGTGGAGCTTCTCCTCGGCCATGCGGCTGAAGTTGCTGTTCTCCTCCATGGCCTTCAGCAGCACGTCGCGCTCGTGCTCTCGTTTCTCCGCCAGGGCACGCAGCACCTGAGCCTCCTGGGACTGGGCGGGGGGGGGTTGTAAGGTTAAGGGTGGGTGGGGGGTTAAGGGAGTGGGTGGGGTTACGGGTGGGTGGGGTTAGAGAGAGTGTGGGGGCGGCATGAGAGAGGGGTGTGAGGGAGGGGTGGTTGGGGTTAAGGGTGGGTGGGGTTAAGAGAGTGGGGGGGGTGGTTGGGGTTAAGAGTGGGTGGGGTTAAGAGAGTGGGGGGGTGGTTGGGGTTATGGGAGGGTGGGGTTAGGAGAGTGGGGGGGTGGTTGGGGTTAAGGGTGGGTGGTGTTAAGAGTGGGGGGGGGTGGTGGGGGTTAAGGGTGGGTGGGGTTAAGGGGGTTGGGGGGTGTAGTAGAATATGGGAAGGGAGGCAAAGCGGAAACATGAACGTGTCATCAATAAATCCCCCAGAGGAGTAGCCAAACAAAACGTAGTTATGGTCAGACTTGTTTGTCAGTAAAGTATTTCTTATGAACTAACTGTTAGGTGGTGTATGTGGGATTATGTCGTGGATTACCCAGGGGACGGTTTTTGAGTGAACTTACTCTCCTGCGGTCCTCGGCAGCCTCCAGCTTCTTCTGGATGTCCTCCAGGGAAACGTCCTTCTTCGGTGGGCTGGTGATGCAGTGGGACGCGTCCGACACCGGGGAGGGGGGCTTCAGAATCACCTCGAAGGCCTGGCCCGAAGCCCGCTTGTTAATTGGCTTGATGTTCATGTCTGCTACTGTGTGTGTGTGTGTGTGTGTGTGTGTGTGTGTGTGTGTGTGTGTGTGTTTTAGAGAGGAAACAAGAGAAATTGAGAGGAGGGAGATGTGGACAAAGGGTAAACATGTTAATGACAGGTTTAATGTATTTTGACCACAAATAAGTCATCCGACACAAAACGGCACTTCTCTGTTAGGTTTCATAAAAACACTTTGTTCCTATTTCCTTTGATTTTAAAATAACTTCATGAGAGTGATTTGTTTATCAAGTGGGACTTCTTTAATAAGACAGTAGGGGATGTTTACCTTCAAACTCGCCCATGAAGTTCTTGCGAGCCTCGGGGTAGAGACAGGAGCATATGAGAGAGAGGACGGAGATCTCCTTCATCTTCTCTTTGTAGGCTGGGGAACAACAGAGCAGGGGAACATCAGTCGGTGTTTAACTGCACACACACACACACACACACACACACACACACACACACAGCACACACACAAAAATATTAGACATCATTAACCCACTTTCCTCCTCCCCTGGAGATCTCCATATCAAATGGCAGCTTTAGATGTTTAGGAAAATAAATATTCAGCGAATACGGTCACCCGTTCAAGGAAAGAGCCCTCTTCAAAGAGTGTCTGGTGAGATGAATTGCCCCGGGTTTTGTTCGCCATTTTGGGGCGCTTGTTTACTCCGCGCTCCAGGGAGAGTGGGATGCTCTGCGTCCTTATTTGGCCCACATTTCCAGCCAGCCACCTCTCCACAGGTTTCGCCACGCTTCATTAGCTATGCATTTCATTTCACCCTATTATTAATTTACAGACTCATACCGCCCCCCCCCCCCCCCCCAAAAAAAAAGAGGCTATTTTTCAACTACAACCTCAGCTCCTTCGTCATCATATCTCAAAAACATACTGTTAGCTGTATTGAGTGGTCTACTCATAAGTACCTGTGTGTTTTAGCTTGGGGGAGTAGTAGTATTTTCTCTCTATTCTCTACACTGTAGCTCTGACCTTTGAGTTACCGGTGGTGGTGACAGCTGACAGCCAGACACACTGAGCTCATGACCCCAGGTTTCAACCTGTCCGCCCAGCACCCCGTCGTTTCTCCATCCGAACCCGGGCCCGCCTTTCTGTAACGCGACGTGAAGGTAGCTTCAGTGTTACGAGCCCCGACGGGGACGTCAGGACTCCAACGCACACTGCTCCAGTGGGGTGTGGCAGGAGGCACAAACAGACGGGCCCAGTGGGGGCAGGAGGTAAAGGAGGGAGAGGGGAGGAGAGAGGGGGGGGGGGGGGGGGGTTGGCGAGAAAAGAACCAACCACCCTTGTCTAACCTTGATTTTCTCTTTCTCCTCTTGTATGGTTTTTCTGGCACCTACGTGTTGTTTCTGTACCTCATTGTTCCAGTCGTACCCCGAGGGGAGAGGAAGGTAGAAAAATATCTGCGAGACGCAGCAAGTACGCAGCGTTTTCTACCTTTGCCTTGGGGGCTGCAGCACTGCATGGAGGCACGGTGCCCTGCGAGGGACATTTAGGTGCTAAGCCTGGCACTATTGATCATCCACAGTAAGGACCTGAAGGGCTGGAATGTGTCGCGTTGATTTATGTTCGCTGCCTGTTGCCAGCCGGGGAAAAGAACCATTTTGGGAACGATGTTCGGAGTTTCTCCGTGGTGGAGCGGTGGCGTTTCGGGCTACAGGAGCGCTGCATGGGATTATCCCATGGCGGCCTCCACACCCAGATCCCCCCTGCCCCGCAGACAAACAGACGCCAGACTAATGTGATCAACTCCCAGCCGCAGCCCCTGCTACTCTCCGGTGGCCTTGTTACCCCCTTCCCAAGAGGAAGGCAGGGAGATGGAGAGAAAGAGAGAGAGAAAGAGAGAGAGAAGTGGCTCAGGTGGTACCGAGGAAGACGGAGGGAGCGCGAAAGTGCCCGAAGGAGGAAAAGAAGGACGACGGCCATTTGAAGGTACGTTGGAAAGAAAGAAACAGAAAAAGGCTATTAACAACCCCCCCCCCCGCCACCCCCCCACCCCCTTCTCCCAAAAGGCTAAAGGGAGAAATGCCCAACAAGGAAAGAGAGAGGGAGGAGGTCGGCCGAGGACAAACTGCTCCCATTTAGGGAGAGGATAACAAGGGACGGGGTTAGAGGAAGAGAAAGAGAGAGAGAGATGGTGGGGGGGGGGTGTAAGACTCCCACTGAGGTTCCAGAACGCCAAGGCATGCTAATGGAACTGTCCAGGGTGGCTGGGGCTTTTCGTTTGTAATTAGTGGACCAGACCATTTCAACTGACAGTGGGGGGGCGGGGGGTGAAATGTGTCAGCGGTGGGTTGTCACGGGTTCATTAGATACTGTGTGTACCCAAGACCCCGGCAGAATCCCCCCCCCCCCCTCGGGCACGGCTCCACTTGTCAGCAGACGACTTGAGCAATTGACAATTCACTGGAGCGGATAATTTAGGTTAAGTGCTTATTGAATTGGTCAGAGTTGACTCTCCGTTGGTGGTTGTCAGGTTCTCACCTGTGTGGGGTGCTTGAGCATGTTTGTGTAAGTGTGTGATGAAGAGCGAGGCAAGAGGTTGAATGTATGTGTGCGTTTGTGTGTGTGTGTGTGTGTGTGTGTGTGTCAGTGTGTGACTGTGTGTGTGTGTGTGTGTGTGTGTGTGTGTGTGTGTGTGTGTGTGTGTGTGTGTGTGTGTGACTGTTTCAGAGATAGTGTGTGTGTATGTGTGTGTGTGTGTGTGTGTGTGTGTGTGTGTGTGTGTGTGTGTGTGTCAGTGTGTAACTTTTTCAGAGATAGAGTGTGGGTGTATGTGCGTGAACAACTAAAAGTAGTGTCCATTGGAGCAAGAAATCATTTTTCGTGACACCACAGAAAACATTGAAGATAAAATGATTCTGCTTACTGGTAAACACTTCCTACCGCAACAGTGGAAGTAAAAAGGGCCTCAGTTTCACTTGTTTATGCAAGGTAGAGCTAACCATGCTCTACCTAAAATCACTACTTTGTTCAGTATGTAAAGATACAGTACGACACACACAACCAAAATATATACGTATATTTTTAGATCATTTACAGCCTGGGTGGCGTTGATAAAGTCACAGCCGCTCTGTCATTCGGGCATACTAAGCGGTCTGGCCAGCCCCCTCCCTTCATCTCTCACACAGACGTCCTCTTCGCCGTCGGCACAGAGCCAGGAAGCTGCCCTTCCTCTTCTTATCCATCAACGTGCCACTACAGATCATTAATATCCTCCTCCTCCTCCTCTTCCCCCAGACCTTCCTCTCTCTGCTCCGGTATTGGATCTTTTCCTCAACTCTCGCAGTACACCCCCCCCCCGCCCCCCCCGCTTCCCTCAGCAGCTCATATCCCCCCGCCCCCCCATACCCTGCACCCATCTCCACCCTTCTATTCGTCTCACCCGTCCTCCCTTCCTCCCCCCATCTCCCCGCGACCCCCTGCCTCAGCCCGGGCTTACAGAGAGACAATGTTGGCCCGCCGTGGTGCGCAAGGCTAGGCACCGAGTCTCAGCGGCGACGGTGCCCCGTGGAATATTTCACATAAATAAATATTAATACCGGGTGTAGCACGCAGGCAAACTGCCCGGCAACATTGGCCTGGAAATCGTTTGTGTATGGCATGTTTTTACAGCCCTCCTGGGCCATATAACCTCAGCGAGCACCCCCGCTGTACTGTAGACTGTACGGGCAATATTGCCCGCTGTTAATAAGAAAACCCGCGGATGACAATATAACGGCAACATTATGGAGGTATTACATGAGCAAATTGACAGCTTAGAGGGGTTTTAATGGGGGCGGGCCATCAAGGCTAGTTATCTGCAGCTTTAATCTGCTTGCGCCGGTGTGACTGATGGACAATATAAAAAAGTGTCTATGGACACAACAAAGAAAATTAAAACCCCAAACCACACCCTCCTCTTCTCTGCAATATTGACAGAAATAATGAAAACAAAACAAAAACGTGGTATGGAAATTCTGGCGAGTGGCCTAAAGATTTAAGCCGTTTCACAAAGAAATTATATGGCAAGTGAGCGCCACGCCTATGGGTTAAGGCAGCAGGCCAGATGACTGGATAGTTCACATGATGGCGCAACAGGGCATACAAATCGGTTTGGTCTCTGCCCGCTGTTTCTGCAAGGTCATGATTTCCGATTCTCTTCAATCGTACTGAAATAGATACAATAACACAACATCGTCACAAAAATCATAAAACATGAAAAAGTGGACGCGTGATTCAAACGCCTTCACCAAACGTTTAGAGGTCCCCCATAGGCAGCAGATGCATTTAGACAGCGGACACTGAGCTTGACGTGTCAATGGAGAGCCACTAAGATTGCACAGCTGATGCCATGCAGGCAACCCGCTCATCTCTGGCTCGCATTGACAAAGGCACGATGATGACTCTGCTGCCTGTGGAGAGTCTGGCTCTGGCCCATCCTGTTTTGCCCATCCAGAGCTTCAATTACCAAGGCGGCGGCGGCGGCGGCGGAGGAGGAGGAGGAGGAGGAGGAGGACGCTAACAGTAAGAGTGGTGGGATGAGACGCTCTCTGTCAGTGCAGACGTTGAGGGCCCTTTATTGCTGTCTGTCTGCACGCAACCCCATCCATCACAGGTCCATTCATTCAGAACAGAGGTGGTCTCTGGGGTACAACAAGAGAGTTGTCTCTTTATCTGAATTGGTCGGGGGGGGGGGGGGATGTCCATTAGCTAAACCTACGGAGTTTCCTAAACTGAATAGGTACTATTTTATTTTTTTTCGTAAGGATATTGAGTGTAGGAGATGGAAAAAGAAATAAACTGGCCTACGCAGCTGCATACTTGATGCACGGGCCTCCTCCTTCCTCAAGGATTAGAGCCAGTGTTTATGCTCAATATAGCCCATCGTTGAATCATCAAACCCAGCCCAATAAAGATTCTCTTAGGTCCCGATATACAAATTGATGGGATGACACATGGCCTGTGCTTACATGCACACCATCCCTAGTTACGGAAATGAATAATTCCATTCCACAACATTCCGTTTTATTGCCAGTCATACTTCTTCCCTGAAAGCAAATTCAGTAAGGTTAAGTCTAAATTTATTTCATTCATTTCTTTAGAGGTCACTCAAAATGGATACGGAACGCTTACAGTGCTTTTACAAAAGACGGCCTAGTTTTTATAACAAGATTTGACTCGGAAGATTCGTTTACACTCTTGAGACGCTAGCCCATTTCTTTGAGGGGGCAGGATATGTTGGGTGGGGTCGCTCGCGCTGCATTATGCTGCACGAGTATGTGTCAGCCAGTAATGGCAGGTGCGGCAGCCAGCATCAATAGAACCGTTAGTTTGAATAACCGAAACATTTTATAGCTTTTAGCAATCATATAGTAGCCTATTTGGTTTATAAAAGCAATACATTTGCGTCCGGTCGTCTGTATTGTCTATAAAATAAGACTATTTGGCTGAATCATATTGAACCTAAACTAGCACCCAGTCGCTGTTAATTTTGATGAAGAAAAAATGATAACAAATGCATCTCGTGATTAATTAAGGATAAAACATGTTCAACGTTGCAATTTTCCTTGGATTCTGAGGTGCGACAGAGTTTGACCGCTCCCAGGAATAAATTCTCAGCATCCTTTTGTGCCATGGGTGTCGCCGAAAGCCGACTCTTTAGCATCTACAAGCACGCATATCATCACCAACAACTCTGCCCCAAAATAAATAAAGAACAGAAGGACTAGAGCTTACCGATTGCTGTTTTAGCCATGTCTGTTTCCTTGCTGAGGTGGATTTAGGCAGAGGAGTGTGCTCGTTCTCGTCGGTGTCTGAAGAGAAGGGACTGCTGGTAAAGGCACTGAGTCAGCACAACTGCTATGTGGGGAAAGAGAGCGAGTGACGGGAGCTGGTGCGCTTGTTCGTGAGTTACGAGCGTCTGCGTGCGTGCTCGAGCAGATTGGCTACTCTGCTCCCCTGACGCGCATCTCTGTGCATGAGATCGGTGGCTCTCCAGCAATGCCCTCTTGTATTGGAGAGTTCAAGCCAGCGCGAGGACTAGCTAAACAGGGTGGGTGTTCCCTCTTTGTTTCATTGATAGGGCGCTGCCGCTTTAGGCTTGAGCGATAAATGGCCTCTGTCCTTGGTGATAAAGATAAAGAGGAATACTGCTGTAAGGATCAACTAAAGCAAGCCCCATGCGCTTGTGCCATGCTGAGTTGTGCTGCTGTAGGCTAAATAAATACTTTCACATTGAAGATGTATTACATGTTTATTTCTGTAATGTAGCAATATAAGGCACAGATGTCATCCGCACAAAATATAAACAAATATATTAAGCTATTTGTTTGTTTCCAGGATAAGTAATGTTGACAGGGGGATGCAGACTCTTATTATCTAATTATAATGATAATTTTATTGCGTGTCTTACATCATTTTAAGATGATTAGCGAGTAGGCCTAAACTGAAGGCCAACAAACGAGTTGGATTATGTTTTAAGCAATAGATGGCAGCAAAGTCTTATGATCCACTTAATGATACCCCGTCCAATAAAGACAATGGCAAAGCAAAGCTGCTTCCTGACTCCTACATCGAATATATGTCCTCTCCCGCGGATTAAGAGTACAATAGGGCCTAGATCTGTAGCATGCATGTAGTCCATTATGTTCAAATCAAGGAACGCAAATTGTGTTTATGTCTTATGATTAAGCGAATTGCAGGCCCTGTTCCTATTGTGAAAGATCGATGTGCGTCTACTGATCAACACACACTGGTCAAATCCTTAAATGGTGTGAACTTTCTCTATTTAAGTGGTTTTAGCATTAGTATGCTACCATTAGCCTATGTCAGTGTTTAAATTATGCGTAATATCTAGAGCAAGACTGCAGCAGCCTTGCAGGAGTTAGGCTAATGATTAAACAAATTACCGCCACTTAGCAGTAGTGGCAATAACCTCTGGAAGGAAGCTTTCACGCATTCAGCCATCCTTGGATGCTTTTTTTTACTGGACTAAACCGCAGCAAGTTCAAACCTCGATTTAAAACAAAATATAGGATAATGAAGATGTCCAATTTATATATAACATGACCTAATTATTAGTAATTTACTTTTGTCTAAATTTCAGAATACTGTCAGCGCAGTTTAGTACTTCCTCCTCATGGGCGGGGAATAGGCATGCAAACAACCAAAGTTGTACAGTCACCCACCATGCAAGCACACACATGGCCAGATTCTCATACGAAAGAAAACGCATTGCAGGTAAGGGGCGCTGAGGGTTACTTATTTTGAATAACACAGTTTTAAAAAGTTTCGCTAAAAAAGCCATGAATATATTTGAAATTCTATGTGATGATAAATATCATGCAGTGTTGTCTAAACTCAGAATAGGGCACTGTGAGTGATGATTCTTTTCAATTAAGCTAACGTTGGCTAACGTTAGATAACTAGTACTAGCCAGCTAGCACAAACTAGCATCATCATCATCACCAGCATCATCCGTATGTCCCCAGTTACTGAAAAGTTCCCTAAAGTGGCAACTGGGCAGATTGACATATCTGAGGTCCGGCATTTAATCTAACCTTGGAATTTTAGCGAACCAAGAATATTGGTGGGATGAACCAACATATTTTACTTAGCAAGCGAATTGACATTCTGAACAAGCTGCATTTTTTGTCATGGTAGCAAAAGGCGTGCTGGCGCTAGCTGTCGTTAGCTAGATTGCTACATTCATTCACTACTAACCGGCTAGCTGAAGCCAAGGCGCGCATCAGCTTAAACCCGGCGCGCGGCAGTGGCATATTAAAGTAAACATTACCGTTCCTAAAATAGTTTTATATTGTTCAACATGATGGTTCATAGTGGCAACATCGGTTAGTTTATTGGGAATACCCATTTTACAGAATGCGGATGATGTCGAAATCACTTTGACCACGTTGCACTGGTGATTTAGCTTTCCTACCAGGAAGTGGACACGGATCTACGTTAATTTGAAATATATCCTCCCTGATGAAATATGCCTGACTTATTGCTCAAAGAGTCAACTGCAGTGTAGAGATGGACCGACACTGGTATCTGTTGACTGTGTAGAGAAATGCCAGCCCACAGGCAGGACTGTTGACAAATTTCCGGCTCATTGATAGTACCCCCGTGCTTATCTTCAAATCGTTATTTTGTAGCAATTTGTGTTTAAGGGACCGAATACATTATTCGTCTCGCCAAATACACGTGTGTTATGCGTTTCAACAAAGGGACAGGGTTATCCAACATAACTGATATCATACATGATGAATCAAAGGAATCTAGTTAATTACAGCAGGCTTATTACTCCTCCCAAACAGACCGGACCTCCCCGTAACGGGATTAACTTTGATTTATACGTAATTACCATTTTCACTGATGACTATGCTCCCCTGTCTGTAGTTTCTTTAACATTACTACACCGGCACATACCAGAGGGTAAAGTCTATGTAAACATTGACTGTCACACACCATGTGCTGTTAACAATATATTAATATGTAGAAGATCTCACTCCTGCTGTTTGTTGTGGTAATCAATGTCTTGGCTCTGTAAAAGGTAAATTTGACAGCGATTAAATTGGCATTTTTTTTGGTTTGGTTAACTTACTGACTATCCTTTTTGTACATCAGTGGAAAGAAAGGATCTCATGACTAGGTTAGGGATGTTGAATCTAACGTGTTGCTACCTAAATGTTTTTGTTACTAGGGATTTCCCCCATGTTCAGGACCTGCAGTACTAGACTGACTAGGAGCATTTGCATTACTCATCCTTTTTAAGATGTACGAGTCACAAGCTGCCTTGTGAAAATCCATATTAATCATCATCACTTCAAGTGGTAACAAGTTGGCGACCTGAGGTTCCTTTGGTTGGAACCACAGTCCGTCTACTCCAATGACTAATGCTTTTTCACATCATTTGGTCGCTGCACATGCCTTCACGTTGGCACTCGAAACACCTTCAGATCATGTAGGGCCAAGGTGCTTAACCCGGCCAGTGGAAATCCTCCCACAGTCATACCTGAAGGGGGTTGTGAATTCAAAGGAAATCCCCCTCTTTCCGCTCCTAATAAGTGTTGACCCTATGACCTCTGGAGACTTTGAGTGGGGATGTTAAGGGTTGTTTCTTAGTCAACGCAGTTGGCCGCAATGCTGGTTGTGTGTGTGTGTGTGTGTGTGTGTGTGTGTTAAATGTTTTGGTTTGATTTAGACTTTCAAAGTAAGCAATTGTTGTGCATTTATTTAACAAGCCAAAACTCACACGTGTAACATTATTGGGTTAGTCTTTTTATAATGTTTTATACTTGCCGTTAACGTTTTTAATTTCTCCCATCAGATGGTCCCAGTGGAGAGAGCTGATAGAGACGGCGCCATGACTGTTAGCTGAAACCCTCATCGTCTGCTCACCGACCCCGCCCTGCTCCTCCTGTCCCCTCCTCAGTCTACTCCTCCTGTGGCCTTCCTCCGTCACAGCTGGGTCTATACCTGCTCCTTCTACCTCAAACTATCTATCTATCCGTCCGTCCGACCGTCCCCACGCCTCAGACATCCGTACATTCCATCCATCCATCCATCTCTCCACACCTCTGTCATTCGTCCATCCACCCCTCCCATCTTCTCCAGCCGTTTGTCTCGCCCCCTATCCCTCCCCTCCTCCTCCTCTTCCTCCTCCTGCGTGTCCTTGCTGGAAGGCGAGCGGAGCTCCGTGAAGCCACCATGGCTGGGGAAGCGGACGCCCAGTCGACGAGCTCCATGCGGCTGAAGCAGGAGATCTCCCTCCTGCACGGCGTCTGCCTCATCGTCGGCAACATGATCGGCTCGGGCATCTTCGTCTCCCCAAAAGTAACTAGCCAAGGAACGCCGATGCAAAAACGCCAAATCATCTTGATTCCGACATCTATTTCAAGTACAATAAGGCACTTGCTTGAAATGAATGAGAACACATTGTACGACCAAGTGGTAGTTATAAGGCTGACTACTATTTACACACAATTAAATGTACTTTGAAAAAGTAAAATGAAAACACTTTTGTGTATGAGCACATGGGTTGTTTTGATCCGTTTCACCGTATCGACTGTAGATAGTCGAGCCCTGAATAAGCCTGGGTTTAATGTTCATCCTGGCCAGCCCCAATCGTTGGCTGTTAGTATGCTAACCCGTGTGCGTGTGCGTGTGCGTGCGTGCGCGTGCGTGCGCGTGTGTTGTGTGTGTGTGTGTGTGTACGTCCGTGTGTGTACCTCTCCCCAGGGGGTCCTCTTCTACACGGGCTCCTTTGGCCTGTCCCTGGTGGTGTGGGCCCTGGGCGGGGTGTTCTCCGTGTTCGGGGCCCTGTGCTACGCCGAGCTGGGCACCACCATCCGCAAGTCGGGCGCCTCCTATGCCTACATCCTGGAGTCCTTCGGAGGCTTCCTGGCTTTCATCAGGTCCGGGCGGTGTGTGTGTGTGTGTGTGTGTGTGTGTGTGTGTGTGTGTGTGTGTGTGTGTGTGTGTGTGTGTGTGTGTGTGTGTGTGTGTGTGTGTGTGTGTGTGTGTGTGTGTGTGTGTGTGTGTGTGTGTGTGTGTGTGTGTGTGTGTGTGTGTGTGTGTGTGTGTGCGCGCGCCCCTGACTCTGTGAGGGAGAGCCCATTGACAAATGCATTCCATTTTGTGTATCTGTTCTATGAGGTCCGTTCTTCACCTAGACCTCAGACTCGTACGCTTTAGCGTGTGCCTTTGTTTGATTCATCTAGTGTATCTATTTAAGGTCTCCTCCTCTCTCTGTCTCTCACGTGGCCCGCAGGCTGTGGACGTCGCTGATGATCGTGGAGCCAGCCTGCCAGGCGGTCATCGCCCTGACCTTCTCCACCTACCTGGTGCAGCCCTTCTACCCCACCTGCCACGCGCCTTACCACGCCGTGCGCCTCATCGCTGCCGCCATCATAGGTACGCGCCGCTGTGTGTCAAGGAGAGAACCTTTTACAGTGGGAAGTGGTAACCTGTTTGAAAAGGGGGGGGGGGGGGGGGGGGGCGTCCGCTTGGTTGCCTGGCAACCGTGGCCGCTGTTCAGTGGGGACACGCTGGTTCCAGTCCGTTAACGGCGCTAGCTAGTTAAATCGCGTCCGCGAGCAATCTTCCCACGGGTTATTTCCAGCCAGAGGTCGTTAGTGGAAATGCATTCTCTTAGGTAAAGGTGGTAACCTTGTGTGCAGGCCTGGTGTATTGAAGGCCTGTAGACTTGCCAGCGAGGGTGGTTTGTGATTGCTGTTTGCCTCTATTTCATCATGAGTCCACGTAGTCCAAAACACGGTTTATGTCAGAGAATAATTTGCAATTGGTAGGTTAGTGTTGTTTCATTCTTGGGAGCTAATTCTCTTATACTAAATACTATTTGTCATGTCTGCATTGTCTTCCAAACATCTTTACTTATAATTAGCGTGTTTTGAGCCTGTCCATCGAGCTGGTGAGAATGCTCCCTCCTTTCAAACATCCTACCGTTTACAGTGGCTGGCTGTTGAGCAATGAGAGGCTTGGGTTTAGAGGCAGGAACGCTAGCTTGAGATTTAAGGGCACGTTACTCTGAAAAATGGGTCTATAGTAGTCCTTAGTCCTCTATGTCCTTGTGGATTATGGATAATTATATAACCTGGGAGGGGAAAACCTAAACAAGCACGGTTTTGGTGGTGTTCCCATGTTTTTATTTTAATGCAGGGACAAGCTGTGCACATTTGTCGTTGTTCAGAGTACTCCACCGCGTTACTTTTGGTTAATGCTCGTCTGCAGTCAGCATAGTTTACCTACCAGGTCACCTTGCTATATCAAGCTAGTCTGGAGCCAAGTACAACAAAAGGATTCAGGGAAGGAGAGCCAAGTGTGTAAATGTGTATTTACATCAAAACTACTCGCTCCTATTGCCCTCCATTAAGAAGACAGTAGGTTCCTACTACTTGTGTGCAAGGATACTACTGCATATCATTTCATTAGGTTCCGTCGTGTTTGTCGTTTGGCCAAAGTGGGCCGTAACACTCAGTAATACCAAAGCTGTGGCTTTTTGTTGGCCTCAGAGGGGATTAGTTTCAAAGCTGTCGGAAAAACGGGAATAAGTACAGGACTTTTCTGGAATGCTCAAACAGGACTTCTTTTTTTTTTTTTTTTATGAAGTGCAGATGTTGAGCTCTTGTTGCAGAAAGCCCAACAGCTGCACTTGTATGATTTATATATTCTGCACTTGCATGTTTCTGCACACAGACCCAGCGATGTGCGCAGACCAGACCAGTGTTACTGTGGCTGGTTTTACGAGACGGTGGCTGACTTGACAGACTCGTAGATTAGCTATCCCATTGTGCAGTCCCACTATCTCCTCCTCCCTGTGCTTATCTGGTGCCTAGCTTAAGGAGCGTGTCTCTCGGGGGCACTTGTTTGCCTGTCTTTTATCCAGGCCTTAAAACGTTCAGCCTTATCAGCCGGGCCGCGGGGAGTTTGTCTAACGTCAGGGCGTGGCCCGCTCTTTTTCTTTTGAGAGCCACGTTTCCGTCAAGCTTTTGTTTATCTAAGCAAGCAGACCGTAGGCCACCTGTTTTCTCAGACACACACACACACACACACACACACACACACACACAGAAGTGGGTCCTCGGGGTGAGGGTCAGGCCTACTTGGCTACCAGATTTTCATTGCCACTATTCTCTGTCGATGCAATTTTTTTTGTAAAGAGGACCGCCAGACCCCCACTATTGTTTGTAAATCCTCCCTATATTTGAGGTTTCAAGGTCTGCAAGTATGGGGTCGGGGTCCCTGTTTTTCTGTCTGGATGGGATGGGGTGGGGTGGGGCGGGGCGGGGCGGGGCGGGGCGGGGCGGGGCAGGAGATTGGTGAGAGTCAGAGCCTAACCTAACCAAGTTGGGAAACGCTACGTTTTATTGCAGATTAAATGCCCCTCATTTAGTTGATTTGTAGTTTTCTCTATCTCTCTGTCACACACACACACACACACACACACACACACACACACACAGTTGACCGGTGTGTCTCTATCTCTGTGCCAAAGTTGGGAAACATTACGTTATGTAGCAATGTTTATTGCAGATTATGTGCCCCTCCTTTATTTGATTTGTGCTGTGTCTCTATCTCTCTGACCTCAGGCCTGCTGACCTGTGTCTCTGACCTCTGACCTCTGACCTCACCTGTCAGGCCTGTTGACCTGTGTCTCTATCTCTCTGACCTCAGGCCTGCTGACCTGTGTCTCTGACCTCACCTTTCAGGCCTGCTGACCTGTGTCTCTCACCTCACCTCTCAGGCCTGCTGACCTGTGTCTCTGACCTCACCTTTCAGGCCTGCTGACCTGTGTCTCTATCTCTCTGACCTCAGGCCTGCTGACCTGTGTCTCTGACCTCTGACCTCACCTTTCAGGCTTGCTGACCTGTGACCTGTGTCTCTGACCTCTGACCTTAGGCCTGCTGACCTGCGTGAACTGCATGAAGGTGAAGTGGGGGGCCATCCTCCAGGTGGTGTCCACCGTGGCCAAGGTCCTGGCCCTCATCGTCATCATCATCGCTGGGATGGTGCGGCTGGCTCAAGGTACCGACCCCGCCCCCCCCCACCGTGAGAAACGATCTATGCTGTAGAGCTAGCCCCCCCCAGGCGGGCCTGAGGCACGCTCACGTTGTTTAGGCTGTGGGGAAAAACACTCAACGTAGTCTCTCTCAAAGGTCAGGAGAGTCTTCTTTAAAAGGCCTCTGTGGCAGGCCAAGGGGGGTGGAGGTTCTGGGTAATGTTTGTGAGAGGGATTTGACCACACTGCAGTGGCACCTTAAGAGGCTGTGGACTTATCGGTTTTGTTCAGCTGAACACGAGTCTACACCAACAACAACATGAAAAACAGGGATCGGGGATTTCAACACGATTTTACCCGAAAGTGCACACCGCTCAGGTGAAAGTGAACTAGTAGCCTAAATAGTATAGTTGTTGTTCCCGTTGAATGTGAAGCGTTACATAGTGCAGTCAGATTGCTCTGCGTGCAGTCTCAGTGGGTCTAGTTGCTAGGCCTGTTTCTCTCTGCTTCCTACCCGAAGCAACAATAGCCTGAGGCCCGTGCGTCTTGTTCTATATGTTGGAGATGTGTCGATATCCAATTGTACACAACCAGTCATGCTCTGAACCCGACCTCCTCTCCACTCCCATGGTGTAGACGGTCTGTGAGTTCAGAAGGGAGCTGTTATGCATCTCATGAAGCTGATTCACGGGACGCATTCCTTAGATTTTGTGTGTGACTGTGTGTGTGTGTGTGACTGTGTGTAGGCAACACGCACCACTTTGAGGACTCGTTCAAAGACTCCAAGCTGAACCCCGGGGACATGGCGCTGGCTCTGTACGCTGCACTCTACTCCTACTCCGGCTGGGACACGCTCAACTTCATCACCGAGGAGATCAAGAACCCGGAGAGGTACTGCACACACACGCACACACACGCACACACACACACACACACACACACACACCGCTTGAGGAGATCAAGAAGCCAGAGAGGTACTGCACGCACAGACGCACACATACTCACACACGCACACACTCGCGCATACACACACACACACACACACACAGCTTGAGGAGATCAAGAATCCAGAGAGGTACTGCATACACATACACACACACCACTTAATGAAGTTAAGCTGGTGACTATGAAGTCTTAGCTGTATGCCATTTTACTGATGCCTCATATACAAGTTAGGCCCCCATTCTTACAGTATACTGTAGATGAGTAACTTGGCTACACACAACAGTCTGTTTTTAAGTTTGGCAAACTGTAGCAGAGTTTAGAGAGAAGATGGCGGTATGTCTCAATCGACATGTCGTAACTCGTAAGTCATTCTGTTTGTGGTTCAGTTCAAGTGTAGGACCTAGCGCATGTTCAAACGTCATGCGTTTACTTACTGGCTAGGTTTGAGGGAAGCCTATGGACTTAGAAAACGAATACCTAAACCAACCAGTCTGACATGATTTCCATGGAGGGTGTTACGTAAACTCCGTTCCACGCGGTGTAATGGGATCATCTATTGTCTAGGCCAGCCTGTCCTCTGAAAGGGAAACTTCACCGATTTTCTTAAACAATATATGTTGTTGTTTAGGCTAAATTAAGTAAGTATATTGAACAAGTTTGGGTCATAGGATCAATGTAAGTGAAATTCACATTTTTCCGACCATCGGCATTTCAATAATTAATTCATTGTACACTACAATGCCCATAGATCATTGCGCGAATCAAACTCAGAACCAGCAAACGCTCTCCCCTTGGCTGAAAACGGCGGTGGTTTTAAAAAATTCAGGAAGGACTCCCGATGACGCAGTAGATAGTCATTTTCTCAACCCGTTTGACATTTTGCTGTTTGATTGCGAAATGCTAAATGGCGATACAATGTTTCAAACACAACATTGGTATCTGACGAAAAACATATCGAAAGATCGAAAATGGGTGAACTGTCGCTTGAGACAAAAACGTTCACTCCAGCCAAAGAAACCTGTCAGTACCAGCTAAAGGAGCAATGGCAGCCTGTGAGGAAACGACGACGCGCTCCTCTTCCCCTCTCACTCCAGGAACCTGCCGCTGTCCATCGCCATCTCCATGCCCATCGTCACGGTGATCTACATCCTGACCAACATCGCCTACTACGTCGTCATGGACGCCGAGACCGTGCTGAACAGTGAGGCCGTTGCCGTGGTGAGTTGGCGTTACTATGGGCTGTCGGCTGTGTGGGGTTTTATTATTAGATTTGATTTTTTATCAGCACGCCGCACGTCTCACAAGTTCACATGTGGTCGTGATAGAGGACACACACACACACACACACATAGGAGAGCCAGGCGAAGCCGTGCGCCTCGTTAGCGGTTCGTTAGAGCTCTCCTAATTGACAGGGCCTGTTCGGCGTCAAGCAGCCGCGGCTCCGATTGTTTCCTCCTGTGATCTGCTCTCGTCTGGTAGGGTCTGGCTGCTTACTCGCCTCAGGCGCCTGCCACAGTGCTCCCTCTGTCCCCACGGTGATTACCATTGGCGACTGAACCCCCTGTTACAACAGGAAGCTACCCCTATCTAAATAAGGTTAAGCAGGACAATTAGCAGTAGAATGGGATTAGATCCCGCCTGGAGGACAGGGGCTGCTCAGGCTTGTTGGCAGCATTGGTCTAAAGAACACGCTCTGCAAAATCCTGCCACGGTTACGGGTGGAGTCACCTCGTTTGGCGAGGGTGGGTGGTTTGGTTATGCTTTCACTCTCCTATTCAAAGAACCACATGTTCTTTAGTTTTTTTCCCCTCTGCAGCACTCATTCTTTTTAGTCCCGTGCTGTTTGTCAGTCCAACAATTGCAATTACCAACCAGCCAATCAGAAAACGGAGAGGCAGAAAGAGACATGACATGACAGGAGATATGACAAACCTGTACTGCAGTTAGACGTGTGTGTGTGTGTGGGGGGGGGGGGGGGTCTACTAGTTGTTAAAGCTCTATGTGTGTCTGTGTGTGTGTGTGTGTGTGTGTGTGTGTTCTACCAGTTGTTAAAGTTCTATTTGTGTGTGTGTGTCGTGCAGACGTTTGCCGACGATGTGCTGGGCTGGGCCCGCTGGCTGATCCCCCTGTCGGTGGCCATCTCCTGCTATGGAGGACTCAACTCCTCCATCATCGCTGCCTCCAGGTCAGTGGGTCCCCGGCTTCTGCTCCGGGCTTTGCCCCTTGCTCCTCTGGTTAGGATGGGCAGATGTCTGTTTAGGCTGGGTTCCATGGTAATCACGGGGTGGAATTACTCTAGCATGGAATGGACCGGTGAAATAAAATTATTTGGTTGGGTTCCATAGAAAACACGGGGTGGAATTACTCTAGCATGGAATGGACCGGAGTCTCTGATCCACTAACTGACTGTGTGTCTTTGTCTCTCTCTGTCCTTGTCTCTCTCCCGCTGTCTCTGTCTTTCCGTCCGTCTCATGGCAGACTGTTCTTTGTAGGCTCCAGAGGAGGACACCTGCCCAACGTCCTGTGCATGATCCATATCAAGCGTTACACTCCCATCCCGGCCCTGCTTTTTAATGTAAGCATGGCAAGGTGTGTGTGTGTGTGTGTGTGTGTGTGTGTCTTTTGGATGTGTGTGTGGCTTTCCTCATTGTTATATCTTTGTGTGTTTACTCCAGTTAGAAGAGCACCTCTCACCTCTCATCTCTCTCTCTCTGTTCCTCTCTTTCTCTCTCTCTCTCTCTCTCTATCTCCCTCTCCCCCTCTCTCTCTGTGTGAGATAATGTAACACCGAGTGAGCCCCCTGCGTTTCACCCCCCTGCAGGGCGGCATGTCCCTGATCTTCCTGTGTGTGAAGGACGTCTTCCAGCTCATCAACTACTTCAGCTTCAACTACTGGCTGTTTATCGGCCTGTCCATCGGCAGCCAGATCTACCTGCGCGTCAAGAGGCCCGAGATGCACCGGCCCGTCAAGGTAAACCAAGGGTTAACCTCTCCAGCGCTTGTGCCTCATTTGGTCGCGGTTGGCATTGTTGTTCACGTTTGGTATGGAGAATTGTAGGCTTTATTTGTGCTGACTGGATCCTCTCAAACTTTTGAGACCATTTGTTTCATCTTCTTACTCATTCATCACCATTCCCTGTCTCTGCGTTTTCTCCTTTGGCTGCACTGTTCTCTTTCTCTCTCTACACTCTTTCTTCATCCCTCTCTCTTTACGTTTCTCTCGACCACCACACTTCTTTCTAGCACGCATATCTTTTCTTTGTCTACCTCTCCCCTACCCTTCTTTTTTTTTTGTTTTGGGTTGTCTGTTGTTCAGGGTTGGTCTGTTTTGATTAAGTCTTGGAGCTGTGCTCTGTTTTTGTTGTTGTTGTTTTTTTTATGTGGCGTTTTAATGCGTCTCTTTAATGCAAGTGTCTCTGTGTGTCTGTAGTTGAGCCTGTTCTTCCCCATCGTCTACTGCCTGTGCACCCTGTTCCTGGTGATCGTGCCCCTCTACAGCGACACCATCAACTCCCTGGTGGGCATCGGGGTGGCGCTGTCTGGAGCTCCGGTCTACTGGCTCTGCATCTACCTGCCGCCCAGCTCCAGGCCCGCCTTCCTGGGCCGTATGCTTGGTAAGGTGCCGCCCTCCCTGCCTGGTCCTTCACCAGGGAGCGCCGCCCTGGTCGGTCTGCCTGGTGGCCTTTGGCTAGCTGTGTACAGACCTCGTAATAGAGCAAGACCGAATATTTAACTGTTCTTTCACGATTTCTTTGTGTCTATTGCTTTTGAGTAGAAATATGACGATAGTGAAAAATTTAGCTAATAGCAGTATCTTTGCCCTCGAAGCATACCTTTTGCTTATTTTATTTATTTATTTATGCAGGGTTAACTGACTGAGACTAGGTCTCTTTTCCAACAGTGCCCTGCTTAAAGGCAGAATTTATTAAATAAATTACTACATCAAAACAAACAGGGAGAAAAAAACATTTAAAATAAGCCAATAATACTAATGTGCTACAGTATTTGAAGTTTCAACCGAAACAAGAATACTCTTCAACTATGATGTCCTCCAATATTATTTTAAATGTCCACCAAACGATACGTTTACGTTACAAAATTAAAACTGTTGTGGTAAACTGCACCAAGGGACTTTAAATTAGTGGGGGCTGCATGTATATACACTAATCCTTCACGATAATCCATGATTAACACTGTTTTCAAGAGAATAGCATGATCTTATCCTATTTAGAGCTCCGAATCTGAACCTCACTTTTGTGAGTTAAAGCATATGCGCCTTAAATGTCAACTTTTCATTTAGTAAAATTCTAACTTTCTGGCCCTTGAGTAAAGTATATATTTTGTCTTTGACTCATTAAGGATTAATGTCAGATTGCGAAGGGATTTCTGCATTAATTTCCTTGTAAGGTTTGACATTGTTTTTTTCCATGGATGATACACAAGATCTATCTGCATAGAAATGTACTTTACAGTCTTTAACAGAGGCACACATATATTATTAATATGCAGTATAAACAATGTAGGACCTAAAATGGAACCTTGTGGCACACCATTCTCTAATCTTACAATGTTGGATTTCAATCCCTTAGCATCTATGCACTGTTCTATCAGATGGGTAGTCCTAAAAACCAGTTAAAAGCTGCATCATCAAATCCCAGCAAGGCCAATGTATCCAGAAGTAATCTGTGAATAACTACCAAAAGCCTTCAATAAAACAAAGCTTAAACGTTCATTGTGCTACTCTGGCTCAATACTTTGAGTCAAAAGTCATATCATTATCTATCAGACGTGTCTGTGTCAGTCTCAACAGAAAGGAGTGGATTACGTTAAGTTTATTGTTCGTGACTTGTGTAACCAACCTCATTGCCAGAAGCACATACCAACATTCCAGAACATGAGTTGAGAGTTGAGCAACAATGTTTGTGTTTGTTAAATTTTTAAGCCTTTAACCCTGAATCCTGCTCAGATACAGTTTTACCAGGCAAGCAGGTGTTCAGGTATAATTTTATAACTGGCATACAGTGCCCTCGATTAGGAAACCCTTCATTCCTTCTGCACATCAGGTAAAGTCTTAAGCGGGATTCTTAAATGCGTTGTGCATTCTTTTTGTTTTGAACAGATGCGGTGTCCCTCAGCACCCAGAAGCTGTGCATGTGCTGCGTTGCCTCCCCTGACGTCGACCTGGACAACATTGACCCCGACAAGGTGCAATAAAAACAAGGGAGGAAGGAAGGGATGAAGAAAACGAGTAAAGAGGGGAGAGACGGGGGGAGCCTTGTCGACCTGAACAGTATGCAAGTCACAGACCTCCGGTGCTGCTCTAGTCTACCTCCTTTCAACGCAGGCGCGAATGAAGTCTCCCAGGACGGGACTAATGTAGGATTATTTTAAGGTTATTTAGTACGTGTATGTTTGTCCCGTGTCTCTATCGGAGCTAACACAAAACGAGATTTCTGTTGGACCGCGGAGCATTGCTCCTCTGCACTGCCGAGACTCGCACACAATGCACCGTTTGTTTCTCTCAAAGGTTTGATTGAAGTTGAGCCTATCCATGTGATCCCTCCCCACTCACCACCATACACACACACACACACACACACACACACACACACACACACACACTTACTGTACATACACATGCCAGAATGCCAGCGCCAACATACAAGGACCTATGTAATGTATGAAGCGGCGGAATGCGACCCCCAAGGCCAGGGAACACTGCTCGCTTCTCAGTCTGTGACACTGTGGAGAGGGTCAGCGCTCTTAGCATCACAGGGAACCCAGGAAGGCCAGAATGGTAGAAGCTGTCCTGTTCTCTTTGTCTGTGACACTGTGGAGAGGGTCAGCTCCTGTGCAGGAAGGCCATAATTCTGTCCTGTTCTCTTTGTATGTGACACTGTGGAGAGGGTCAGCGCTCTTAGCATCACAGGGAACCCAGGAAGGCCAGAATGTTACAGCCTGTGCAGTTCTCTTCTATGTGACACTGTGGAGAGGGTCAGCGCTCTTAGCATCACAGGGAACCCAGGAAGGCCAGAATGTTACAGCCTGTGCAGTTCTCTTCTATGTGACACTGTGGAGAGGGTCAGTGCTCCTAGCTTTTTCATAGGCACCCCCAGTTACAGCCTGTGCTGTTGTAATATATCCTGGGCTGGTGTTCCCTGTAGGTGGGATCCTGTTCTGAACACTGTCAAAGGCAGCATTTTTGGTACTACAGATACATGTGGTTGACATGACTAGACATGACTTGATGGTCATATTTTGAGATTGTTCCATTGTTTCTATGAATCCAAATTTATATTTTACAGTATGTTGTTTCGGGAACATCACTTTTTTCCAACCCTGTTTCTAGCGAAATAGGGTTAGCTTTTTTTCTTTTTTACCACATTTTACGCTAACGTGTCAGTCATTGTCCACAAATATATGGTGAATTGTTTCTGTTTTAGTAGATTTTTTCAATTTGTAGTTGTGAGCACAATCAATTCAAATCATAAAATGTAAATATGCGCTTACAGTGTGGTTTAAGAAGGAGTTGGTTGTAAATAGCTCGTGTCCTCCTGCCTTGGACTGGAAGCTATTGGAGAAACGTTATCCCTGCTATTAGGACAAGTACAAGTCCTTTGTCATGTGCACAAGCTATGCGACTACTTAACCTGATCCTCCGCTCCCGAAATCCAGGATCATTTTGAACAGTGCAATTTATTTTCTCTCTCTCCAATCGGACTAGCTAGCCTGTTGGGTTTGGCATCTATGCACCCCCCCTGGTGGTTGCCGTGGTTTCTGTTCCGTTGGCCATTGAAGAACAGAGCCGTGCAAAGGCTCTCCGGTCCAAATGCTGGTGCGTTGCGCCCCAGCCAACGTCCTCACCTGCTCTGTCCTTTTCCTTTCATTGTTGTTTACAAGAACTGCGTCGTCGTCAGGTAGGAATGATTGTTAGTAGAGACGAAATGGTAAACGGTGTAAAATGTTTATTTTTTTTTTGGAATGGTTTACTGGTATTTATTCTAGGTTGGGCATGCCATGGCAAACATACCTGTTGTCCACTAGGGGTGGTATGTGTTCATCTGGGGGGCCTTCCACTGATGAGGAACAATAGGTGGACACAGATCATTTATTTGGGTGGTCAAACTTTTGCCGGGGTCATTTCTTATTTCACTCAAATTCATTATTATTACAAATATTAAATAAGCATTTCTAATAGATTAAATGAGCATACTCCACTTTAAATATATCATCTATGAAGCACATAACCAAAGTTTTTGTTGTTTTCCTCATCTTGCTGTACATGCCTATATAAATGCATTTCAGGGTCATAATGGAACAGTGAACAGTGTACACTCCTACTACACAATTTAGTACATTCACACCAACTACACAATTTAGTACATTCACACCAACTACACAATTTAGTAGATTTACAATAACTACACAATCTTTTACATTCACACCAACTACACAATTTTGTAGAATTACAACAACTACACAGTTTTGTACATTCACACCAACTACACAATTTAGTCGTTTCTAAGCAACAAGAGAGCTGTGATTAAAGTGTGTGTTGACTTCTCGTTTGTGAATGGGATCAACATGAGCTTTAGTCTGGTTCCTCTCTTAGAGCAGTGTTGTATCCAGTGTACTATCTTTCTCCTGTGCCTTGTATAAATGCACACTGTTCAGGCCAAATCTATTTTTGATATCCATCATGCAGTCTTTGTAAATTGAGTGTTTTGCACAATATTACAGCCTTTTGGTAACAGGTCAATCTTTTTTTTAATGCTTGTCACAGTCCTAGATTTGTTTAAAAAAAAGAAGAAGTTGTGTTTAGATAAAATTCTGTCTTAAGGAGTAAAATTAAACAATCCAAATATTTATTCAGCGTTTCCATGTAAGTTGCAAGTGCACACATTTGACCTTTAGCGTACTTCCTCTCGGTTTCTGCAACTGGTGCATTTGATCCCAACCAATAGTTTTCGTGGCTGAAGTGCGTTGGACTGTCTGAAACCTAATCCCCCTCTGAAATGTTGTTTTTGTGATTGTGCATTGAGCCACTTAGTACCATGTAAAAAAGCCAAATCTCTTCTACGAGTGAACATACACAATGTCTGTAATGAATTGTCTGTGATTTTTTTTTTAAGAATCCGGTCGTAGCAATGTCTTGTGCGGTCCAATGAACCAATGCAGTATGTAATTAGAGATACCTCTGCTCTCTCTTAGACGTGATGTTATATATATGTAACCTGTGGCTTTTACATATATGATACAGTCTCAACCATTGTTCCATGTTTCGTTTATTTATTATTTTGAAACAAGATCAAACCAAATAAGATATGATGAATCTTCTAATGCAAGGTGATGATGGCGTGTTGTCACTCGACTGTCATCCATAAAAGTCTTTTTTTTTATTTGAATAAAGTATATCGAATGTGATTGTCGGTTAATTACTTGGATCTGAGCCACTTGAGTTCTCTGTCGGACTTGCAATCCATTCCCCTGCTTTGAAAACGCTGCTCTCTACCTGCCACTAGGGGGCAGGGTTTCATAACATATTAAAAATATAGCTCTATTTAGGTTAACTATGCCCTTTTAGTACGCAGACAATTGTCTAGCTTTCAACTCAAACACAGAATAATGTTTGGCTAAGGTTTTAGCTGAAGTCGTTGTAAACGTAGGTCTTTTGGGTGCTTTGTTAATCATGTGTGATTCTATAATTGGCACATGTTCCATTCAGATAACCTGTCTTCAATAATTCTCTCTTACTCCATCACTTCCTCTGGCTCCTGTTGGATCCCTCCTTCCCTTTTGCCCTGCAGGGACCCGATGCTGAGATATCGGGTTTCGGCTGTGTGTACACTCCTCCTCCTCCTCCTCCCTCTCGTCTTTGAAGCTGCCAGTCGATAGGTGCTCGGTCCTGGGCCTACTTTGTGCTGGCCTCCCCGTCTCTCTCACCAGCGCCCTGGGAGTTAGGTTCCACGTACTCATGCATAAAAGATCCTTCTTATAGGATGATGGGGGGAGGGAGGGGCAGGCTAGCTAACCCCCACACACACAGAGCGATCACTAGACTCCTCAGGCAGACTTATAAACAAGGCCTCTCTCTGGGTGTTAGGATCCAGCTAACTAAAGGGGTCACCCAGCCCCTGTTTGATGCCCGGGATCTTGAGTGTCGATCTGGGGGATGAGGTGGGAAGCAGGCCTGGGGGGTGACGGTCCGCGGATGGTGAGTGAGTCCGGTGGGCGTCTTCGACAAACTCGCGCCTCGGCAGCCCGGCGCCATGGAGCTCGGCGGGCGACTACACTGGACACGCCATCGCCCCTGGAGACCCAGAGCCCGACGCAGGGAGTTCAACCGTGAGTTTGGGGCCGTTTGTGTGTGTGTGTGTGTGTGTGTGTGTCCTTATCTTTCTATTCCTCATTCATCTGTAACAAAGAGTTTTCAACCGCTTTTGTTTGAGTTTGAGTGTGTGATTTGGTGTCCCTGTGAGGACATTGTCCCCCCCAACCCCCCAAAGAGGCTTTTAGCTCCTGCGTTTTAAATGTGTAATGCTCCTCTGAAAACTGAGACGCTCCGCTGTGGAGTCGTCAGCACCAGTCAGCAAAGTGCCTGTCTGTGACTTCAGGGACTAGAGTGAGGATGGCCGCCGAGGAGAAGAAAAGCTCTCATCATGTTTTCTCTTTGAAAAGACCGTTTTGTTCCTTCCTTCGATGGTTGGTGTGTCTGAGTGCAGTGTTTCCAGCTGGAATTGAAGTCTTGACGTGGTGGTTGGTGGGGCTGTAGTGTGTTCATCTTGAGTTATTGGGGATTGTAATGATGTCGCAGTGTAAGCATTGTTTTGAAAATAAACTTTATGAACGTCGGTACAGCACTCATCGTTTGTGTGTGTGTGTGTGTGTGTGTGTGTACGTGAGAGAGAGAAAGAGAGACCTTTGTGGAGGGGTTGAGGTATCAGGTGCTACAGGACACACCTCCCCTCAAGGGAGTATCTGATTGGCCTACATTTGTGGTCGGGTCCACTTAAGAACTACTACCAGGAGATACTTCCTACCATTGTGGCTACGTCACTCACTCACACACATTAAACCTTGACACAACACTGCAAAGTGCTAACCAGACATGTTGCCATGTCAACGAGATGCCAGCACGCACAAGTCAAGTGTCACCATGTGAGCCAGCTGTACACAAGCCCAACCTGCAGGGATCACTCTGTCCATAATTCAGGGATGTTTGCCAGCTCAGAGAGAGTCAGAATACAAATCTACCTTTTTTTCTTTTTTTTACCAAAATAAAGAAACGTGTTAATTGTGTAAGTACTATCTGAACTCTAAAAGTATCATCAGTTTCACACTTGCAGAATGTCACAGTTGTAAGTTCTATACAAACAATTTGTGTATACCTGGCTCATTGAAGTTTTGTAATGAGTGCTTTTGGACTGATGGGTTACATTGTCATCGCTGAGGCTTGAAACACCGTTGGTCATTCAGCCAGGTTGGAGCACAGTTCTCACGCATTCAGTAGACCCAAGCTGACCCGGACCCCCTTGGAACGACACCCAACACTATAACCAGCCAGCAATCCGATCAGAGGTCTGCTCCATGTGTAAGTGTGTCCGTAATAATCGGAATCGGCTTGACGAGAGTCCAGATCAGAAAACTCTGCTCAAGTCTACCGTGTCGCTCCAGGGCTTGGGTAGGTTTTGATGGGGTGAGGATCGGATGAAGTTGATCGAACACCACCTTCATATCGACAGCGTATGTGTATTTCAGACACACTGGCGCCACATATCCTATATAGAATATAGAATTAGGCCCTGGGCTCTGGCCCCTGTAAGTGATTCAATAACGGCAGACTAAAAGCAAACCAGCTATCGATTGGAGTCTTTTTACAATAGCAGCGCTCCATAGATTGTTAGCTGCTGACCCGCACAGAAAAGCAGATCCGTCTGCAGCCTCGCTCCTGATCTGTGGGTTGTCTCTGCTCCTGTCTACCCCGTTCCATTTACTCTCTTTATGACTGTCCCTTACGTATTTAGCTGAGACAACAGGCTACTACTCTAAGCAGTGTTCGTGTGTGTGTGTGTGTGTGTGTGTGTGTGTGTGTGTGTGTGTGTGTGTGTGTGTGTGTGAGAGAGAGAGAGAGCGGGAGTGTGTGTGTGTGTGTTGCCTTGCTAAATGTGCACTCAGCATCAGGGTCAGGCTGAGATGAAAAAGAGAGATAGAGAGTAAGAAACAGTGACGAGGGTACACATTACTGCTCTGAGGCAGCATAAAACATGTCAGGCTTTTCAGACAACGAACTCCGGGCGTAGGTTGAATGGCTTGTAGAGTTGATAGTTTTCAGTCTCAAGTAGAGTTAGTTATGATGTATGTACAGTATCGTGTACAGTAGTATAGTTGATAGTTTTCTGTCTTAAGTATAGTATCATGTACAGTAGTATAGTTGATAGTTTTCTGTCTTATAGTATCATGTACAGTAGTATAGTTGATATCATGTACAGTAGTATGTACAGTATCATGTACAGTAGTATAGTTGATAGTTTTCTGTCTTAAGTATAGTATCATGTACAGTAGTATAGTTGATAGTTTTCTGTCTTAAGTATAGTATCATGTACAGTAGTATAGTTGTGCTTGTTTACCGACGCAATATGTTTCAGTTCACACACGTTAAGTAACGAGAAACATACACAGTCAGGCGGTTGAATTCTTTGTGTTTCATGGTCATCTCAAGAGCTACGGCCCAAACTGTCCATCTTGTCGCACACGGTGGGGCATTGTTTTCTGACTCGGACATGGAGGCTGTCTAAATCTGTGGCCTGTGAGCACAAATTAGGTTTGACACTATGCACATTATGTACGCCACTATTATGCTATTCTGCTCTGGCGACACCTGAAAGAGAGAGAGAGAGAGAGAGAGAGAGAGAGAGAGAAGAGAGAGAGAGAGAGAGAGAGAGAGAGAGAGAGGCTAAGTGACCACCATTTGGCAATCGAAAAAGGGAGATTTAAAAAATCATGGCTTCAAAAAGAGGAGTGGTGGAAAGCTGTAAGAATATCACAACATCTTTTGAAACATCACAGATGTCCGTACGTATTGAAATAGGTGGACTGGGTGTGTGGGAGACCAACGTTTTGAGGACACTTTCAAAGTACTGTATACCGGACAATGGACACTTATTTCATATGTTACAGTGGAACACCTGATGCTAGACACATTTCAAAGTTGCACGCTTCCAGACCTCCTTTTTCTATAGCTGGACCATAAAGGTGTGTCCTCCCAGGCTGGAGAAGGAACACAACAACACACTGAACGACAGGACGCCATGCTGGTAGAAACTGCCCGGCCGGTTTTTGCTCTGTATCTACCCCTGAAGCGAGACCTCTTTGTAGTGAAAGACAGTTGCAGCAGAAGCGATCATCTCCAAGAATTAAACCCCCCCCCCCTCCACCCCTTGCGTCTCAAAATCAATTGTTCCAAACTAACCCGCGGTGGCCGAGAGTATCAGGCCTCTACACACACAGAGACTCATACGCATACACACACACACACACACACATACGTACAGTACACAGCAGCGTGCAAGCACACACACACACATAATGTGTACACCCTTACACTACAGACGCACACACACACAACACATACAAACCAAAAATGCAGACCCATACCCTTACTCTCGTGAGACACACACACACACATTTATGTAGACCCCCTACGACACACACACACACACACACACACACGCATACAGACTCCCCTCTGCTAGGCTCCGCCCACTATGGCCATAGGGCTCAACGGGGCTTATTTAATTTCAAAGCTCCCTTTCATGTGTCTGGCTGTCTGTCTCTCTTCCAGACACGCTGTTTGGGAGTTAGCTTTATTTTTACCAGCCAGACAAAAGGCCTAACGACGGTGGGAGGCGCGCTTGATCTCGTTCACTCAGGGCCCTCTGAGGAGCGTGTGTGTGTGTGTGTGTGTGTGTGTGTGTGTGTGTGTGTGTGTGTGTGTGTGAGAGAGAGAGAGCGAGAGAGAGAGAGAGAGAGAGAACGTGTGTTTGTGTGAATGTGTCTGTGAGAGAGAGAGTGTTTGTGTCTGAGGAGGCAGTCTTCGGAAGCTTCAGAGATATGATAGTTTTTGTGGGTTACTGACCTTTCCAAATGCTTAGCTAAGACATAAAACCCTGACTACATACAAGATAAGGATTAAATTATTAAACATTATTAAACCAGTGTAAAAATATATTTTAGATCAACGATAAGCGTAACCCCTAGATAACCTAATCTAATTCCCCCACATCAAATTGTTTCCACCTTCAGACAAAAGCCTTGTTCTGATCAAACCCTCAATAGCCTTGAACATTAGGCCATCAATTTCCTCCCAGAGCCTGCACTTCAAAGGGAATGCATTGAGGGGGGAAAAAAACTGTTATAGAGAGAGAGAACGAGAGGTCTTCTTGTTAAGGCTTTTTGTAGCCCCTTTAGCAGTGCCCGAAGCATCTTTTAATGGCCTACTTGAGTAGAACCCCTGATCTAAACTGAAGTGATTTGTTTAGTGGACTCCTCACTGATTAGGGCGTTTTGGCTCTGAAATGATCTTTGCCAGAACTTGACTTCCACAGACAGACAGTGCCCTCATGGTTTAGATGCTGTGTTTACCTCCAAGCCTGTTTAACTTGTCATCGTTTCTAATACACAAATATAACGCAAAATTGACT
>JAPMUY010008215.1:52500-55000 GCA_026901105.3 Galaxias olidus
AGCGTTTGATATCTTAGTACAGCATGTGCCTGAAGTGAAACAGTGTTGCGTGCTCCGTTACACAAGTCAACCTATACTCAGAAACACAGCTTATTCTCAGACCGCCGTTCTGAATCACTTAGCAGAAGTGTCCACGCTAACCTCAGAGCATCCCCACAACATGTGCTAAAGTTGTGTTAGCCCAGTTTAATAGCACAGCTAGTGTTACGACTTCGCAGAATAGCGAAGGGAAAAAAACAGAAGGGAAGACCAAACACACATAGACACATTCACACATACAAACAATACGGACACCAAAATATGGGTGGCCGTAACAGCTAGTGTTGGTGTTGCTAAGTTCAATTAGCATCTATGCTAAAGATGACGTGCCACTACAGGATCCAGGCTAACAAGCTGGAGTGGCCTTGCTAATAGGCTGTATTTTATCCCACAGTGACAGGCAACAAACTGATCCAATTAGCCAGGGCCTGAATGCCGAGCGTGGGCAGCTGAAACGACCTATTCAGCATTATAGGACACTCATCATCTGGATCGCCTCAGAGAGCAAAGAGCTCCATTGTTCAGACCCATTCAAAAAACTCTATTGTACCGAGCGGGTCCGATTGTGTGTGTGTGTGTGTGTGTGTGTGTGTGTCTGCAGTGGTGTGTTGTGATTTGTCGTGTGTGTGTATTTGTTCTTGGGTGACATTTCTGTGTGTGTTTTGCTATGAGCGTGTGTGTGTGTGTGTGTGTGCATTTCACTGTTACGCAAAAATTTGTGTGTATTTGTGTCTATTGGATTTTTCATTTGGTGGATATTTGTTCTTGGGTGAAATTTTTGAGTGTGTTTGGCTATGAGCTTAGTGTTTGCATTTCACAGCAATGCAAATGCGTGTGTGTTTGTGTATGCGTGTGTTTGTTCTTGGGTGACATTTTTGTGTGTGTTTGGCTATGAGCATGTGTTAGTGTTTCACAGGGGTCACACACGTGTTTGTGTGTGTGTGTGTGTGTGTCTCTCTCGAGGCAGGGGTTTTCTCTCCATGCTGGTGAATACAATGTGTCCAGTCTTTTGGAAGGCAGCAGAGCTAAAGGGAGGCCATGGGGAGCCTAGTTTGTTAGCGCACGAGTCTTCAAAGTTTGCCCTCCTCTCAAAGTTACTGCTCTCATCAGAGGGGAAAACAAACTCTGACTTAGAGTTGAGAGTCCTAAACGTTTTGGAATTTAACTTTTCAATGAAATGCTAAATGTCTAATGTCTAACATTTAATGATGATGTACTTTACAGACTTAATTCATCGTTCATATGGAATATTGAATATGTAATGTTTGAAGAAGGTTAGCTCTTGTAGAGAGTCTGTGTGCCAGCAGGGAAGGTTCTCTTTGTTGCACAGAGCACAGACGTGAGTGGGAGGTGTGGAGCTTCACTGGGACAAATAGCTTTAGCCTGCTTTTTAAAGCTCTCTGTGTGTGTGTGTGTGTGTGTGTGTGTGTGTGTGTGTGTGTGTGTGTGTGTGTGTGTGTGTGTGTGTGTGTGTATGTGTGTGTGTGTGTGTGTGTGTGTGTGTGTGTGTGTGTGTGTGTGTGTGTGTGTGTGTGTGTGTGTGTGTGTGTGTGTGTGTGTGTGTGTGTGTGTGTGTGTGTGTGTGTGTGTGTGTGTGTCTGTGTGTATATGCATCATGTTTGTGTGTTTCTGTGTGTGTGTGTGTGTGTGTGTGTTTTCTGTTTACTTGATGGCATGACTAATGGGTGATGTTACTCGAGCCGATGGCTGTCTGGGATAACAGCTCTCAACACCACACAGTGACAACATGGAGCAGACTGGCTGTTCCAGACATAGAGCGACCCTACTGGGTTCAGACTGTATGGTTTAGACAGCAACATAGAGCGACCCCACTGGGTTCAGACTGTATGGTTTAGACAGCAACATAGAGTGACCCCACTGGGTTCAGACTGTATGGTTTAGACAGCAACATAGAGTGACCCCACTGTGTTCAGACTGAATGGTTTAGACAGCAACATAGAGCGACGCCACTCTATTCAGATTGCATCAGTACTAGCGGTATGGCTTAGACCTTTACAGGCTCATAGATTAGATCAGAGAACCAGATAGAGTGACCCCACTGTGCTCAGACTGTACCAGCTGTATGCCTTAGACTCATAATCATCAAACACCGGGCTGTATAAGTCCCGTGTTTCTCTGCTCTCACTGTGCTGCTTGGTGTTTGTGTTTCTGTACAAGCAGTGTTGTTCTTTCCAACCCTTTCTTAGACCGTATCTTCTTAGATGTTTTGTTCCTTAATATACCGCACGTGTGTCTGTGTGTGTGTGTGTGTGTGTGTGTGTGTGTGTGTGTGTGTGTGTGTGTGTGTGTGTGTGTGTGTCTGAGATGGCTCCTGTTTCCTCTTGGCGGTTTATAATTCATGTTGGTTGCCATGGAATCACCTCCCAGGTTTCTATTCAGCTCTCAGGTCCGGAGGCCAACCGGTCAGTGTCCAGTTAAAACACGAGCTACAGTGCACGAG
>JAPMUY010008215.1:57500-63773 GCA_026901105.3 Galaxias olidus
CACTGATTAGCCAGCGGGGGGAAGACAAAGCGAGAGAAGAAGAAGAAGAAGAAGAAGAAGCACAAGAAGAAGAAGAAAAAAAAAAAAAAAAGAAAAAAAAAAAAAAAAGAAAAGATAAGTGATGGCTGTGACCGACATTGCCGAGGATGACTTGGATGAGATGATGCGGGAGGAAGCAGAGGATGTCTTCTTTGATGATGGTAGGAACCCCTGAAGGTTTGTGGTGGAAGGCTGACGATGGTGGGCTACAGGTGCAGACGGGTGCTAGTTACAATAAGGGTGTTGTCGTTACGGTCAGGGGGATATGGGTATGATCAGGGGGTTGTGGGTAAGACCAGGGTGCCGCGGTTACGATCCAGGGGCTGTGGGTAAGATCAGTGTGTCGTGGGTAAGGGTCAGGTTGCCGTGGTTACGATCAGGGTGTTGTGGGTAAGATCAGTGTTCTGTTCTTAAGACCAGGGGGGGGTTGTGGGTAAGTCCAGGGTACTGTGGTTACGATCAGTAGGCCGTGGTTGACATCAGGGGGCTGGGACTGGGCCGGGCTGTGGCTTGGGGTTAGGGTTAGGGTGTGGAGATGATGACCTCTGGACCGTAAAGAAGAGGAACTGTGGGGTGGAGTCCGATGGGGGGAAGTTGGTTCACACTCACACACCCTGCACACACCCAGGAAACCACTGTGCAATTAGCTTTTTCTGATTAAATGTAAAATAGTATGTTATTTTCTTGAATGCATGAATATATGAAATCATTTGAGATTGATGGTTGATTGTTGAAAGTAAATTGTATTACTTTTCAATACTCTCAATTACAGAAGTGACTCTGTTCACCCGCGCTCTGCAGTGTCTCTGTGCCGTTCTGCAGCGTCTGTTTATTTATTGATTTGAAACTTCTGCCGTTTCACATAAATACAAAGAGCTGCCCTGCCCTGAGTGGGCGTGCTTGTGTAACTTGCAGATGTCTTTTAAACCAAGCGCTACGTACCACAAGAGAACGTTTTAAGCCTATTATTCGTTGGACTCTTTTGGTCGCCATACAACCCTGTGTAATCATCATGTATGTTGATCTGGAACCGTCGACTGCAGAATTGAATTATGTCGCGGAGGGTTTATGGTTGTTATATTTTGAACAAAAACCAATGGGAAGAGAAAAGCACTAGCAGATGGTGGAATCCGTTTTTTTGTTTGGTCTCACTGCAGGCAAACGCGTTACTCTCCTTCTTACACTTTTGCCCACCAAAACCAGTCGCTGTGTCAAAAGACGGACGCGTGGCATGGTGCAGAATTTGGACACGATGTGAATTTATGCGCACGTTAAAAACCCCCTGAGCATACTGCACGCAACGCCACTCACCCGCAGCATTACAACTCCGACAGAAAGAGGAACTGTCATAGGCTGAAATGATACTCTTTCACTTTATCAGTTCTATCAGCTATGAAAGCTCTTTGTGCTCTTGTTTTTATGAAGGGAATGTGTGGAATATTACCAGGATATTCCCGAGTGTTGCACCATGTTGGCAGTATATGGTAATGTCTTAGTTGACCCACTTTTGTTTTAACTGCCACAAGCGTCGACCGTTAGACTGCATGAGTGGTCCCTGTGAGCAGAGAATAACCCAGCTAGAGGGGTTAGACTGCATGACTAGTCCCTGTGAGCAGAGAATATAACCCAGCTAGAGGGGTTGGACTGGATGAGTTGTCCATGTAAATAGAGAATATAACCCAGCCAAGTGATGCAGGAAACCCTTGACCTGAAGCAGGCCTATCAAAGGCCATGAATGTCTTTAGAGATGAGTCTATCCCAGTGCAATTTGTTGTATCTGCAGCATAGCCCTACCGAAGGCTGCCAGTGTTTATATATGGACCTGTAATGGTTTTGGTTTTAAATTAAATCTGTATGGACTAGTTGTGCTATTTATAATCGGAAGATATTTGAGACAAGAAAAATATTTATGAGGATGGTCTTCATTTATATTCTAAATGCAAATTCATCTTCTTATGGCCTATTTCTGCAGCATGGACTGGTTACTAAACTCAGCCGGCGAATCAATTAGAAAGCAGAGAGTTTTTGGTCTGAGCCCATCGTGGCCTTCTTCACGTTCCTACACACCTGCATTCCCTGGCACCTCGCGGCTTCAGAAACCTTATGTGTGTGGAAGTAGGCAGACATGGCAGGAGTGACCGAATGGGATCAAACACAGGCAGCTTGTTTGGAGTGTGCAGTGAGAGTGGCGGACATCTTGTTATCTGCCAGGAAGAGAGACTGCCAGGAATGACCAGTACAGCACAGAACACTGGGCAGAGATACAAAGAGCTGGAGATGGTTAGTGGTTCTCTCTCTCTCTCTGTCTCTGTCTCTGTCTCTCTCTCTCTCGCTCTCTCTCTCTCTCCTCTGAATCGTTGCGCTCTGTTGTCCTTTGTTGGACTAAATTATGAGTTAGGCGTTACTTTGACTTCCATTGTGAGGCACTGTGAGGCACTATGTCAGACTGTTGTAGTGGGCTTAGAGGAAGCAGAGGACCAGGCAGAAATAGAGGGGAAGTGGGAGTGTAGTGTGCACGTGGACACACACACCCTCTCTCTCATGTGCACGCGCACAAGTACACGCTCGCACGCAGACACGCACACACGCACACACGCACACACGCAAACAGAACTCAGATCAGTGCATGTTAAAGTTACAGTGATTCTCATTCGGTCTTAATCTCCACGCTATTGTTTCAATTCCCTGTGAACACAGCAACTTCAAATCAATGTGAGGGTGCATGCACGTTAATATGTGCGTTTGAGAAAAGTGTTAAACGTTATATTTTACAGGACAGATGGAACTTGCAGCCACAAAAAATATGATTAATCACACAATAGTTGGGCCTGCGTAAGGCTTAGAGGACTGCCTCTTGATAAGGTGAGAGTAAATATTGTAAATCCAAGTCAGGTTTTATATTTCCCACAAACCCCTGCGGCCCTTTACCGCCTCACCAACCAAACCTGAAAGACGCTTCAAAGACATTTATGTAACACCAGCCCTGAGCTGAAGCCCTCTAGTTTGACACACACACACACACACACACACACACACACACACACACACACACACAGAAAGAGAGTCCTACTTCCTTTAAACTTTTCCTACCCTTCTTTATTAAGTTTGTTCATTAGCCTAATTTAATCAGGCAAAAACCAAACGTGAAATGAAGCACCCACCAGAAGGTCAAAAGCACAGGGGCCGTATTGAGACCAAAAATAAAACACAATGAACTCTTTTGACTCCCTCTCTCTTTTCCCTTCATGAGTAATTCAAAGGTCTCCTTTTCCCACCATCCGGCTCCGTGTGAGACCGTAGCCTTCCAGCTCCAGAGAGGACGATAGCGTACACATGGCTAGTCTGCTCCGTGAGCACACTCAAAGTTAAGCTTTACCGACGGGAAGTGTGGGGTCCGTAGTTTTGGAGTGGGCGTAAGGAGTCGGTGTTTGTAGTTTAAACAAGCCCGTGTTTGGCCAGCCAGGTCGGGTCAGGGTGGCTTTGAATGTACGTGAAGTGCGGCTTTCAGCCGGAGCGGGACGTTTTCGGGAAGTGCCGACTCACCTTATGAAGGACGGGCCTTCACACCTGACTTCCTCCGGGACACAGCTCGGCAGTTTGGAAGAGTTCCTCTGTTTCAGAAGGCGGAAAACTTTGAATGGCTCTTTGTACAGTAATACTGTATTACAGAATGAAGAGTGAACTTGTGCCATGGTATTTTTAACCCCTCCTTCCCCGCCTCCTGACGAGCCGGCGTTTTTCTACTGAATGGCGACAATACAAAGCAAGTGCTAAACATCCGAGAAACACCTACTCTCGCTTTCCGCCTCGCCATTATCGGCTCTGACACTTTTCGTACTTTATATTTTTATTTTATTTATTTATTTATTTTTGCAAAACCTTCACACCCTAACGTGCTTACAATCTGTCATCCAAGTCATTAAACTAAAACTGAAAAAAAAAATCACTTTTGACAGTCTGAGCAAGAGAATCAGTCAAGACAGACACACTGCAGACCTGTTGTGTGGCGTGCAGATCACCGGGGGCCGAAGAGTGTGCTAAAAGGGGCATCGCTAAATGTAAAAGCAACCCCCTGAGAGAAGCTAACGCTAAGCTAAACCCTGCTCAGCTATTCCCTACGACACACGCAGACTAATCTTTAGAGAGACTACCAAAATAGGTCTTCAGATTAGCGGGGTCAGAGGTCGGGGGGGGGGGGGTAAAGTCACCGGCTTGGTGCAAAGCACATGACTATGTTTGAAAAGGAAAGCTTATTCCTCACCTGCATCTGGCCCACATACATCATGCCACTGCTGCCGTGTGTGTTACAGCTTTCCACCTCTTGCCCCCAGGGTGATACAAGGGACAGCAAACGTCCTTCGCTTAACATCCGTAAACCAACAGAAGTCTCAGTAGCAAGGAGGCCCTATTGAAGCCCGTGGAATTAGCCACACGTGCGCGGGGGGTTTACGGGCGGGCCAGCGGGGGGTTTACGGGGGGGCCAGACGCGATGCTAGAAGTCAGGTCGGGTTTCACACAAAAAAATCCATTTCTCCTGCAGTCTCTTGTCGGGACTTGTCTGGTGCAGCGTGCGACGCCTGGAAACTGTATCCTCCTTAGAGCCGCCATGGAGCCGCAGAGGTACAGCATTACAGAGCAGCGGCATTCCCGTTGGAGTGATGGATGAGAGGGAAAGGAGAAGATTTACTGTATCAATCACAGGGCTGTGCTTTAAAGCCATGTAGCTATTTCACCTTTATTTACACAGGCAAAGGGGGGAGGGAGGTGAACCCCTCTCTGGTGGCTGTGGTTTCAAAAGAAGGCTTGAAAAAGGATCACGGCTGGAATCCTAGATAAAGAAGCTGTTATCTACGGAATAAAGTTGAGCTCCTCTGCTGAGCGAGCTCTTTAAAGTGAGTGAGTTACAGTGGGGAAATATAGCAGAGGGGTTAGTTTCCTGCCGAGCTGGCTACTACAAGCTTGATTGCAAAAATCAATATAAAGCATTAATAAAGCACTTTTCTAACCAGACTACTAACTGTGCCGGTTATAGAGGGGAGGGTCTAGCTCTGAGAAGTTCACTTTGGAACCTTCCGGGGATGTGGGGAAAACAGGTGCCACCTTAAAAATACCAACGACATAGTATCTGTTTTCTGAACCCGATTTCCTTCTAAGCATTTAAAAAGCCTCCGTGTCCTATACCCAAGCAATTCAAGTTTTTTTCATTTCTCATTTGTCCAAGAAGACGTATAAAGTATTTTTCATCAAATTATTTTGGATTTTAAAACAAGCATCATTGTCAGTCAGTGGGTGAAAGTAGTATTGGCTGCAGCAGAAAGCGTAGTGAACCATGACCGTGCCAGAGCACACAGTGGTTTCCTTCATTCCCTCACTGCAGTATCTCCGTCCTGGCCTGGATACGAATCAGGGCAATGTTTGGCCTGTCTGTCAATGTGAAGCAAAGCGAGGCCTAGCCCACTGTACTCCCATTGAACAACGATGTGCCCACAGTGTCATAGTCCGTCCAGAAGGCTATCTGAATGTGGGGGAATAATGTTGGGCTCGTACACAATACAGAATACGGTCAAAGGCAGTTCTGCCCCGGTTCTGACGCGGTCTAAATGCTATTTATTCGTTGGTGACTTCACACACACACACACACACACACACACACACACACGCAAACACACACACACACACACACACACTGATCTAATGTGTTTAGAGACGAATCAAAATGGAGGACGAAGATGCAATATGACCTACAGTGTTGTTTTTTAATCACTGATGTGGTCCAGTGTTTCAGTGTTTAGTGCTCCTGTGTAAGTAGTTTGTATACATACTGTGTCTATAGTAACACATCATTTTCCCCTGGGATGTTCAATGTGACATCTATCTTTAGCCTGTGTGTGTGTGTGTGTGTGTGTGTGTGTGTGTGTGTGTGTGTGTGTGTGTGTGTAGTGTCAGTGAATGTGTGTCAGCAGTGTAACCGCGGCGTAGCCTCAGCCCGTGTTATCAGGCGGTGTGCCGCGTCAGACTACGGGCAGCGTGGAGGTCGGCTGTGTGGAGGTCATGAGGACGCGTTCGTGTCTCAGCCCCACAGGAGCAGGGGAGGAATAGGGGGAGGAGAGGGACGGTGAGGGAGGGGAGGAATAGGGGGAGGGAGGGGAACTACATACTGACCTCCCAGTCTGATCCAACCTACAAACACACACATAAACATATGCACACACACACTGTGCAACTCCAGCTCTT
>JAPMUY010008216.1:2500-5000 GCA_026901105.3 Galaxias olidus
ATCTGACCAGCTAACTAGTTCACTGACTGACTGACTGGTAATCTGTCCAGCTAACTAGTTCACTTACTGACTGACTGACTGACTGACTGACTGACTGGTAATCTGTCCAGCTAACTAGTTGACTGACCGACTGACTGACTGACTGGTAATCTGACCAGCTAACTAGTTCACTGACTGACTGACTGACTGACTGACTGACTGGTAATCTGACCAGCTAACTAGTTCACTGACTGACTGACTGACTGACTGACTGACTGACTGACTGGTAATCTGACCAGCTAACTAGTTCACTGACTGACTGACTGACTGACTAGTAATCTGTCCAGCTAACTAGTTCACGGTCTGATTGACAAAATAGACCCCAAGCTTTTAGAACTATAGAGATAAATATATGTATACATATCTATATTAAAATCCTAAACTGATCAGGTGACTGTGGGATCTCCATGTGATAGGCTAGCACCTTGCCCTGCACACACTGCTGCTGTTCTTTGGCAGTGCAGGTATTTGACCCGGCAACAGTGGGTGCATTGTTGTGGTTGGTTCAGGCTTTACGGATCAGTGAGCTGTCAGAGTCTGCCCCTGGGTTCAGGAGGGAACACCACATCTCTCTCTCTCTCTCTCTCTCTCTCTCTCTCTCTCTCTCTCTCTCTCTCTCTCTCTCTCTCTCTCTCTCTCTCTCTCTCCTGGTTGCTTGTTTACCTGTAGGCTCCTTTGTTTGTTTGTTTGTTTGTTTCATGCAGGGCAGGATGTAGCTTTAGTTTTATACACTGATGTAACTATCACAGGAGGGCACTGTGCTGTGATGTTGAATGGACATATAGACATAATATATATAGACAGTACTTAAGCTTCTACAACTAAGACGCCTCGTTTAGATTATATATATATATATATATATAGACAGTACTTAAGTTTCTACAACTAAGACGTGTTTAGATTATATATATATATATATATATATATATATATATATATATATATATAGACAGTACTTAAGCTTCTAGAACTAAGACATGTAGTTTAGATTCTAGCCAAGCCTTTCAGTGTGCTGGCTTTCCAACATAGAACCACCCTCCCTCTCTCCTGCTCACCCTCCTCCTCTCTCTCCATTTCATCTCTCTTCTTCCTCACCCTGCCAGTGATGTACTGGTGTTGACCTTACCAATGGGTTCAGTAGGTCTCATTACAACACTAACAAAGGAATCATATTCAGCTCCACAATGACAGCCTCTGTTGTAGACCACCACCACACGCACACACACACACACACACACACAGTATATGGAATGAAGCAGAAGCAGCATGGACTCTCTCTGAGACAGGAATATAAACATCATTATCATTCTAACTCTCCTTCTTCTCTCCCTGTCTCTCATCTCCCTTTCATCTGTGTCTTTCTGTCTACCTGCGTGCGTGCGTGCGTGCGTGCGTGCGTGTGCGTGTGCATTTGATCCGTGTGTGTGTGTGCGTGCGTGCGTGCGTGCGGGTGTGCATTTGATCCGTGTGTGTGTGTGTGTGTGTGTGTGTGTGTGTGTGTGTGTAGAGCCATGTCTCCTGTGCTGTGTTTCCTGTCTGTTCTCTCTCCTCACCACTGGGCCTCCCTCAGTGTGTGTCTCCCTAAGCTCCACCCCAGCCTCCAGCTCTATGTCTACCGCCACCTGGCCAGGTACGCTGCCCGCTCTGCACCCCCCGGCCCCACGGAGCATGCTGCTGTCCTGCCATAAAGGGCTAGAGGGGTGGGTGGAGTCAGAGTGGTTTAATGGGGGTTTTCTGCTTGAAGGGGAATGGGGTTTGGATGGGGTAGGGGTGTTTGGTTTGGATGAGGTAGGGGTGTTTGGTTTGGGGTTTGGATGGGGTAGGGGTGTTTGGTTTGGGGTTGGGGTAGGGGTGTTTGGTTTGGGGTTTGGATGAGGTAGGGGTGTTTGGTTTGGGGTTTGGATGGGGTAGGGGTGTTTGGGGTTTGGATGGGGTAGGGGTGTTTGGTTTGGATGGGGTAGGGGTGTTTGGTTTGGATGGGGTAGGGGTGTTTGGTTTGGGGTTTGGATGAGATAGGGGTGTTTGGTTTGGGGTTTGGGTGGGGTAGGGGTGTTTGGTTTGGGGTTTGGGTGGGTAGGGGTGTTTGGTTTGGGGTTTGGATGGAGTAGGGGTGTTTGGTTTGGGGTTTGGGTGGGGTAGGGGTGTTTGGTTTGGGGTTTGGGTGGGGTAGGGGTGTTTGGTTTGGGGTTTGGATGGGGTAGCGGTGTTTGGTTGTGCGTGGGGGAATGGGATGTGAGAGGTGTTTCTCGGGGACGGTTCTTTTGGTGCGTTTGATTTAGTTTCTAACAGTTTTACCACCGGCATGCCAAGCACTGTCTCTGTCTAAGTTTGTGTGCATGAAGGATCAACAGCGTTCTGAGACGAGAGGTGACCTCATTGTAACCTGTACAGGTCAAAGGTCAATGTCTTTTAAATAGCAGACGTCCTGATTGGAGGAATGTTAGGCGTTCTATTGTCAATG
>JAPMUY010008216.1:12500-40000 GCA_026901105.3 Galaxias olidus
TGGCTCTACTCTGTGTGTTATCCTCTTCATCTACAGCTCTACTCTGTGTGTTATCCTCCTCTTCATCTATGGCTCTACTCTGTGTGGGGAGAGGGAGATTAAACCTCCAGTCATGTTCAGAAGGGTTCAGTGTCAGTCTGGCCTGCTGACACTGAACTCAAACAACAAACTAAACCCCCCCCCCCCCAATCTGAACCAGAATTTGAGCGCTGACAGGCACAAGGTGGGATTATGAGCCCTAATCATTAGCTTTAGAACAGAGTGAACATTCTGACTGGATTAAGCAGTACAGCGTTCCCACTGTGGTACCGGAACTATACCGGGTCCAGATCACATCCTGCTCTCACCGTGTGTGCCAGCGTGGTATGGTTCCAGTACCGGTCCACTTAGGCCCTCAGTGTGAACCTGTCCCTGTGTGCCCCTCCAGAGGCCATGTCTGAGCCCAGCGACATGGAGGGCCGTATTGGAGCTCTGAAGGAGGAGCTGAGGCTGCGCAGGGCTGTGGTCTACCAGCTGAAGAAGGAGCAGAAGAAGAGACACAAGGAGAGGCTCAAAGCCCAGGAGGCCAGCCTGCTCAAACAGCTGGAAGTAAGTGTGTGTGTGTGTGTGTGTGTGTGTGTGTGTGTGTGTGTGTGTGTGTGTGTGTGTGAGGCCAGCCTGCTCAAACAGCTGGAAGTGAGTGTGAGTGTGTGAGGCTAGCCTGCTCAAACAGCTGGAGGTATGTGTGTGTGGTGGGAGTGGGGCAGGGGGATGTATGGGTGGTTGGCATGGAGGGACTTACTGCTGGTTTGTGTTGCTTAATTGGCAGGTGTTTGTTTTTTGTTTTATATTGCCCGTATCTTGTTTTCATAGGAGAATAGTGTGTGTGTGTGTGTGTGTGTGTGTGTGTGTGTGTGTGTGTGTGTAAGAAACAGTGTTATAGTTCATTACCTGGTCTTGCAAATAAACAACATATTTCTGATGTGTGTTTTCTGTGTTTTCTTTCTGTTTAGTCTTATAACGTGTTCATCCAGAAAACCAAAGGTGAACTGAAGAAGCAGCCAGACCCCGCTCAGGCAGCCAGGCCCCACATTAAAACACCCTCCTCCGGCTCGGCAGACAAGCCCGGCAGCAAACGTCCTCCTACCAACAGGTACCAGAGACTTAGTGACTCAGCGCTCTCCTCTGTCTCCTGTGATTTAACACAGAGATCAGACCTGTGCTGTAACACAGAGATCAGACCTGTGCTGTAACACAGAGATCAGACCTGTGCTGTAACACAGAGATCAGACCTGTGCTGTAACACAGAGATCAGACCAGGGCATTAACACAGAGATCAGACCTGTGCTGTAACACAGAGATCAGACCAGGGCATTAACACAGAGATCAGACCTGTGCTGTAACACAGAGATCAGACCAGGGCATTAACACAGAGATCAGACCAGGGCTGTAACACAGAGATCAGACCTGTGCTGTAACACAGAGATCAGACCTGTGCTGTAACACAGAGATCAGACCAGGGCTTTAACACAGAGATCAGACCTGTGCTGTAACACAGAGATCAGACCTGTGCTTTAACACAGAGATCAGACCTGTGCTGTAACACAGAGATCAGACCTGTGCTGTAACACAGAGATCAGACCTGTGCTGTAACACAGAGATCAGACCTGTGCTTTAACACAGAGATCAGACCTGTGCTGTAACACAGAGATCAGACCTGTGCTTTAACACAGAGATCAGACCTTTGAATTAACTATTAGGTCTGCCATCATCATATAATAAAACTGTCAACACCTCCCTCTCTGCTCCCTCAGGTCTGAAAGCAGCAGGAGCAGCAGGAGCAGCAGGAGCAGTGTACGGGTGGAAGAAGGAGTCAAGAGGAGGCGTTCTCCTGCAGACACCGGTCAGTACCTCCACTAGTTCAGCTTCTCCTCACTCGCACCTCCCCTCCCCTCCACTCCCCCACAACAGGCTGTCACTTAGAGGTTTGAGAGACCAAGCATTTGTTATATTTATATCAGACTGTAATATAATAAGATCTCAACTGTCTTCATTTGTTATATTGATGTTATATTTGGATGATGCATAAACATAATAAATTCTTCTCTACTGTCTTCATAAGTGATATTTATATTATATTTGTATGATACATTAACATAAGCTCTTCTCTGCTGTCTCCGTATGTCATATTTATATTATATTTGTATGATACATAAACATGATAAGCTTTTCTCTGCTTGTCGTCAGATGAGCTGAGTCCGTCAGGCCGTAGCAGGTCCACCTCCCTCCCTGAGGAGATCTCTGACGAGGACCCCCCCACTGTCACCCCCACCCCCGTCCAGGGGAGCCCTGAGCACCCCGCCGCTCTGGGAGGCCTCCTCTCTCCTGAACCGCCCTCCAGAACCGGCTCCAGGGAGGCCCCCTCACTCAGGAGCCACATGTCCAGCCTGAGGTCTGAGGTCCTGGAGGAGCTGGAGGTGGAGGAGGAGGAGGAGGGACGTTCTGACTCTGAGCGGCTCCTCAGACGGGACCAGGAGGAGAGACCCGCGTCACAGCAGAACCGGTCCGAGTCGGAGCCTTCCTCTGGGACCGCCAGACCACACAGTGCAGCGGAGGAGGAAGGAGTGTCACCACGGGAGACCGTCTCCATGGAAACGCCACAGCCCGCCTCGGAACACCAGGAGCCCTCAGACTCCAGGAGGGACACTCCGCCCCTGAAGGATCCCGACAGCTCTGCTGCTTCCACAGGGGGAGGCTACCAGGAAGACTTTGACTCCTCCATAGACTCCTCCCCCAGAGGAGGCTCCCAGCGCACCTCCCCCACTCACCCAGAGAACAAGACCTCTCAGGGGGCCTCCTCCAGGAGCAGGAGCCCGCTCTACCACAGCCAGGAGGAGGAGGAGGAGGAGGACGTCGCTGAGGAGTTCAGTGAGCGCTCTGGGACCACCAACGGCAGCCATCACTCTGACAGACTGTTTGACCTCCAGAGCCGTCCTAAGGTCAGCCCTCCAGGTCACAGCCAAGAGAAGAGCCTGATCCAGTCCAACCACTCCCCCACCCTGTCCCCCTCCAGGACCTCTCCTCCTCCTCCTCCTTCTCTCTCGGACCACATGCCCGACTTCAGTGTTGGAGATCGGGTGCTGGTCAGTAACGTCCAGCCCGGTACCCTGCGGTTCAAAGGTCAAACCCAGTTTGCCAACGGGTTCTGGGCGGGGGTGGAGCTGGATAAGTCCGAGGGCAGCAACAACGGCACGTACGATGACGTGGTGTACTTTAAGTGTCCGGAGCGCCACGGGATCTTCGGCCCGCCCGACAAGATCTCCCACCTGCCGGAGAAGTTTGAGATGGAGGCGGAGACGCCGGAGGATGAGGACTCATTCTTTGACGACCTCTCCTTCAGAGACACAGAGAAACAGGGCTCTGACAAAAAGACAAGTCAGAGAGACCATCGGAACCGAGACAAACCACCCTCAGACCAGGGCCAAGGTCGTCACCTTGACAACCAGACCACTCCCAAAGAGAAGACACTCACAGGCGGCCATCGCCCCATCCCCAACGGCCGGAATGTTATCCTGGAATTAGAGGACGCTCCCACCAGCCTCCTGATCTCAGACATGGAGAGGATAGGCCAGCAGAAGGAGACCTCCTCCTCTGACCTTCTGCAGAAGGAGAAGCCTCCTTCTGTGCTCCATGAGGACACCACAGACGCTGGGGAGGAGAGAGACACAGAGAAGCTCTCTGCCTTCGCCGACAAACTCCTCAACAACTTTGTGAAGGACGCGGTGAAACATTTCACTCAGCTCCGCAAGGCCAAGGAAGAGAAGATAGCCATGGACAACCAGAGGACAGAGGGCCTGTTTCATGATGGAGAGAAGGAGGAGGAGAGAGAGAAGATCCTCATAGGACGACAGAAAGATGGCGTTCCCTTCTTCCTGGATGCTGAACAGGAGGAGGCGTCCTCTCCAGAACTCTGCAATCAACCGGTCAGTCTATGAAAGCTTTGTTACGCCCACCATGACAGGACAGGAAAGCACAGGACAGGACAGGACAGGACAGGACAGGACAGGACAGGACAGGACAGGACAGGACAGGACAGGACAGACAGGACAGACAGGACAGGACAGGACAGGACAGGACAGGACAGACAGGACAGGACAGGACAGGACAGGACAGGACAGGACAGGACAGGACAGGACAGGACAGAGCAGGACAGGACAGAGCAGGACAGGACAGGACAGAGCAGGACAGACAGGACAGGACAGGACAGGACAGAGCAGGACAGGACAGGACAGGACAGGACAGGACAGGGTAGGACAGGACAGGACAGGACAGGACAGGACAGGACAGGACAGGACAGGACAGGACAGGACAGGACAGGACAGGACAGGACAGGACAGCACAGCACAGCACAGCACAGCACAGCACAGCACAGCACAGCACAGCACAGCACAGCACAGCACAGCACAGCACAGGACAGGACAGGACAGGACAGGACAGCACAGCACAGGACAGAAACTTCCTGTGCTATGGACAGGCCATTTGAATAACACCATTGACTGTTTCAGTAGCTTCCATTGTATTGTTGGAATCACAATGAAACCTACAGCCAATGGCCACGTGTCCTCCTCCTATTGATCCAGTGCCTCAGAACATCCCTGCACTGTGTGTCCAGTAGACTTCAGTTTGACCTGCCAGCTAATGGTCAGAGTAGAGGCCTGCTATAAGCTCTGACTCTGTTATCTAGCTGCTTTCACCAACACCCATATAACCTTTGACCTGTACAGTCCCCTGCCTGAGGGAGTTTTGTTGACATCCAAAGTCCTGATTAACGAGCCATGCTTTGTTGACAGACGCTGTTGAATTTGGAGCGCTCTTTATTTTTCTGTCTGCGTTGGACAGTCGGTCCAGCTGTGTGTCAGCCGTGGGACTGGGCTTAGCTCTGCCATTACTCCGGTGGTCCGGGAGGTTTTTCACCCTAGGGGGTTTGTAACGTGGGTAGAGTTTGATTACTATAGGGATATTACCGTCACTTTGTTCTGTGGGAGTGTTTCCACAAAGGAGAGTGACTACTTCTAATGTAATCCAGATTTATTTTGACACTGGACACATTCTTTAGGGTTCAATAGAATGGTGAATGTGTCTCCGTCCACTTAGTGTGTAATTGTGATGTACTTTGTGAATGGCACTGTGGGATGTGCCCGTGTCTGACTGTCTCTTTCCCCACCAGGAGAGCCCTGTGCTGGGGGCCAGGGGCCAGGAGGAGCTGGCCAAACGTCTGGCGGAGCTGGAGCTCAGCCGGGGCCTCCTGGACCAGCTGGGTGACGAAGAGGAAGAGCAGGACTGGTTTGACGAAGACTACGGCCTCAGCTCCCGACGCCAGCAGCAGAAACTCCAGCAGAAGCAGAAAGAGGAAGAGGAGGTGGAGAAGGGCGGGGTTCTGGTGACGGCACCAGGGGAGGGGCTGCAGGATAAGATCCCTCCCCGCCCAGAGCTGCCCTTACCTCAGCCACCCAAACTACCTGAGCAGCCTGCTATGGTGGTTCCTCACACGGCCTCCGAGGTAACATGACTTCCTGAGTGTTTGACCCCACACCATGTAGACCAGGGGCTAGCGTGACCTCTAACCCTAACCCTAACCTTAACCCCACACCATGTAGACCAGGGGCTAGTGTGACCTCTAACCCTAACCCCACACCATGTAGACCAGGGGCTAGCGTGAACTCTAACCCTAACCCCACACCATGTAGACCAGGGGCTAGTGTGACCTCTAACCCTAACCCCACACCATGTAGACCAGGGGCTAGTGTGACCTCTAACCCTAACCCCAGACCCAGTGTGACCTCTAACCCTAACCCCACACCCAGACCAGGGGCTAGTGTGACCTCTAACCCTAACCCCACACCATGTAGACCAGGGGCTAGTGTGACCTCTAACCCTAACCCTAACCCCACACCATGTAGACCAGGGGCTAGTGTGACCTCTAACCCTAACCCTAACCCCACACCATGTAGACCAGTGGCTAGTGTGACCTCTAACCCTAACCCTAACCCCACACCATGTAGACCAGGGGCTAGCGTGACCTCTAACCCTAACCCCACACCTAGACCAGGGGCCCCTAACTAACCCTAACCCCACATGTAGACCAGTGGCTAGTGTGACCTCTAACCCTAACCCCACAACGTGAACTCTAACCCTAACCCCACACCATGTAGACCAGTGGCTAGTGTGACCTCTAACCCTAACCCTAACCCCACACCATGTAGACCAGTGGCTAGTGTGACCTCTAACCCTAACCCCACACCATGTAGACCAGGGGCTAGTGTGACCTCTAACCCTAACCCTAACCCCAGACCATGTAGACGAGTGGCTAGTATGACCTCTAACCCTAACCCTAACCCCACACCTAGACCAAGCCCCACTAACCCTAACCCCAGACCACGAGTGGCTAGTGTGACCTCTAACCCTAACCCCACACCATGTAGACCAGGGGCTAGTGTGACCTCTAACCCTAACCCCACACCATGTAGACCAGTGGCTAGTGTGACCTCTAACCCTAACCCTAACCCCACACCATGTAGACCAGGGGCTAGTGTGACCTCTCTTTTAAATACGTGGTTCCGTCTGGTCCAGGTGGAGAAGCTGGTGCACGCTGCCACCCAGGAGATCTGGGACAGCTGTGGGCTGGGCCAGGGCAATGCAGCCACAGGCACCCTGGCAGGGGTGGCCCTCCCCAAACCCTCCCAGGCCTACCTGCTGGGGCGCTGTGCTGCCGGCAGCGACCCCCCCGACCTGGGCAAAGAGACGTGCGGAGACGAGCAGGAGGCTGTGTGTAACCGTAGCTACCGCCAGGTGAGAAGACAGAGGGCTGATATGATGATGTGGAGTGTTGTTACCATCCCCCCCTCAGACTGTCTGCTCTAACCCTCTGCTCTCCTCTCCTCTAACCCTCTGCTCTCCTCTCCTCTAACCCTCTGCTCTCCTCTAACCCTCTGCTCTCCTCTCCTCTAACCCTCTGCTCTGCTCTCCTCTAACCCTCTGCTCTCCTCTCCTCTAACCCTCTGCTCTGCTCTCCTCTAACCCTCTGCTCTGCTCTCCTCTAACCCTCTGCTCTCCTCTCCTCTCCTCTAACCCTCTCCGCTCCTCTCCTCTCCTCTCCTCTAACCCTCCCCTCTCCTCTCCTCTAACCCTCTCCTCTCCTCTCCTCTAACCCTCTCCTCTCCTCTCCTCTAACCCTCTGCTCTCCTCTCCTCTAACCCTCTCACTCTCTGCTCTCTCTAACCCTCTGCTCCCTCTCCCCTAACCCTCTCCCCCTCTCCTCTCTAACCCCCTCTGCTCTCCTCTCTCTAACCCTCTGCTCTCCTCTCCTCTAACCCTCTGCTCTCCTCTAACCCTCTGCTCCCCTCTAACCCTCTCCTCTCCTCTAACCCTCTGCTCTCCTCTAACCCTCTGCTCCCCTCTAACCCTCTCCTCTCCTCTAACCCTCTGCTCTCCTCTAACCCTCTGCTCTCCTCTCCTCTAACCCTCTGCTCTCCCCTCCTCTAACCCTCTCCTCTCCTCTCCTCTCCTCTAACCCTCTGCTCTCCTCTCCCCTAAACCTCTGCTCTCCTCTCCTTCCCCCCTCTCCTCTCCTCTCCCCTAAACCTCTGCTCTCCTCTCCTCTAACCCTCTCCTCTCCTCCTCTCCTCTAACCCTCTGCTCTCCTCTCCTCTAACCCTCTCCTCTAACCCTCTCCTCTAACCCTCTCCTCTAACCCTCTGCTCTCCTCTAACCCCTTCTCTCTTCTCTAACCCTCTCTCTCCTAACCCCTCTCTCCTCTAACCCCCCTCTATAACCCCTCTCCTCTAACCCTCTGCTCTCCTCTCCTCTCCTCTAACCCTCTGTTCTACGCTCCTCTCCTCTCCTCTCCTCCTCTCCTCCTCTCCTCTCCTCTCCTCTCCTATAACCCCCTCCTCTCTCCTCCTCTCCTCTCCTCCTCTCCTCCTCTCCTCCTGTCCTCTCCAGGCTGTGTTTGACCTGACGTGGGAGCTGCTCCAGGAGATCTACGGGGATGACCCCAGCTCCCAGCACCCCCAGTGGGTCAAACCCCGGCGGGCCAACTCGTCCTACAGCCACCGGGTCAGGACACCGGCTGGAGCCGACCTCTCCATGGTGCAGGTAAGAGGGTTTAGGGGTTATCTCCATGGTGCAGGTAAGAGGGTTTAGGGTTTAGGGGTTATCTCCATGGTGCAGGTAAGAGGGTTTAGGGTTTAGGTGACCTCTCCATGGTGCAGGTAAGAGGGTTTAGGGTTTAGGGGTTATCTCCATGGTGCAGGTAAGAGGGTTTAGGGTTTAGGTGACCTCTCCATGGTGCAGGTAAGAGGGTTTAGGGGTTATCTCCATGGTGCAGGTAAGAGGGTTTAGGGTTTAGGGGTTATCTCCATGGTGCAGGTAAGAGGGTTTAGGGTTTAGGTGACCTCTCCATGGTGCAGGTAAGAGGGTTTAGGGTTTAGGTGACCTCTCCATGGTGCAGGTAAGAGGGTTTAGGGTTTAGGGGTTATCTCCATGGTGCAGGTAAGAGGGTTTAGGGTTTAGGTGACCTCTCCATGGTGCAGGTAAGAGGGTTTAGGGTTTAGGGGTTATCTCCATGGTGCAGGTAAGAGGGTTTAGGGTTTAGGTGAACCTCTCCATGGTGCAGGTAAGAGGGTTTAGGGTTTAGGTGACCTCTCCATGGTGCAGGTAAGAGGGTTTAGGGTTTAGGTGACCTCTCCATGGTGCAGTTAAGAGGGTTTAGGTGACCTCTCCATGGTGCAGGTAAGAGGGTTTAGGGTTTAGGGATTAGGTGGGCCCTACGTCAGGGAGATAATGGGTCCCATTCAATAGTGACACAGACTACCTGACACTAAGAGCATTTAGCAAGGTCTACTGGTGTGTTTCTCTGTCAGTTATTCTTCATTATAACTATAATCTGCTGGTGCGTGCGTGCGTGCGTGCGTGCGTGCGTGCGTGCGTGCGTGCGTGCGTGTGTGTGTGTGTGTGTGTCCAGGCGTATGTGACCTCAGAGGTCCTGAAGCTGTATCGTCTGAAGAAGGACAGCAGCCAGAAGAGCGACTGGCAGAAGATGCTCAAGTTCGGACGCAAAAAACGTGACAGAGTCGATCACATCCTGGTGAGGAACGCCTCTGTGTTTAGCTGGAACTTGCCTTGTTCTTGAAAGAAACATTGTATCCATAATAATAATGATATATAATAATTGGTTGACTCTTTAATGCAATGCGTCTTGTGGAGCAGTGCGTGCCTACAGTTCTCCAGTTAACTCCAGTGGAATATGAACCCCTGACAGGCTGTTTGTGGGATGTGAACCCCTGACAGGCTGTTTGTGGAATATGAACCCCTGACAGGCTTTTTGGCGGAATATGAACCCCTGACTGGCTTTTTGGTGGAATATGAACCCCTGACAGGCTGTTTGTGGAATATGAACCCCTGACAGGCTGTTTGGTGGAATATGAACCCCTGACAGGCTGTTTGTGGAATATGAACCCCTGACAGGCTGTTTGTGGGATGTGAACCCCTGACAGGCTGTTTGTGGAATATGAACCCCTGACAGGCTGTTTGGTGGAATATGAACCCCTGACAGGCTGTTTGTGGAATATGAACCCCTGACAGGCTGTTTGGTGGAATATGAACCGCTGACAGGCTGTTTGGTGGAATATGAACCCCTGACAGGCTGTTTGGTGGAATATGAACCCCTGACAGGCTGTTTGGTGGAATATGAACCCCTGACAGGCTGTTTGGTGGAATATGAACCCCTGACAGGCTGTTTGGTGGAATATGAACCCCTGACAGGCTGTTTGGTGGAATATGAACCCCTGACAAGCTGTTTGGTGGAATATGAACCCCTGACAGGCTGTTTGGCAGCTATTCTTTACCCACTGAGGAAGCTGTGTTGACCAATAAGGTCTTTGTTCTAATGGTTTTTCCCACACTACCTCTGACTGGGTTGTCGATCGTTTGAAGTTATTTTCTGTCTGTTTTCAAGGCTTAAAACGCAGTTGTTAATGGTGTTATTTTTAGTTAGCTAAGTTACATACCTCATGTTTTCAACACACAACGCAGGATGTATTTAGGAAAGAGGAGAATGAAAAGCTAAATGTCTGCATGTCCTTTGTGCTCAGGTCCAGGAGCTGCATGAGGAGGAGGCCCAGTGGGTGGACTACGCCGAAGACGAGCTCTTTGTCAAGCAGCAGCTGGCCGACAGCATCTTTGAGGCGCTGCTGAAGGACACGGCTGATGCCTTCACGCACATCCACGACGTCAGAGCCGCCACGAGGACCCTGCTATCCTGAAACGCACCACACCGTAGCCATGACGACCACCTCATCGGGTGCTGGGCCCGCTGTTAGCGGCTAGCATGCTGTTAGCGGCTAGCGTGCTGTTAGCTGCTAGCGTGCTGTTAGCGGCTAGCGTGCTGTTAGCTGCTAGTGTTCTGTTAGCGGCTAGGATCCTGTTAGCTGCTAGCATTCGGTTAGCTGCTAGCATCATGCAAAGAAGGCTTTTTCCTTCCCTTGGTACTCCATAGTTTATCCAACCAGCTACCAGTGGTAAATAAAATGGCTCCTCTCCAGGTTACATCAGACAAAGACTAGCCGGTTTCTGTGCCGCTCAGGCCAACCTAGCGACCAACATGTTATTAATATTCACTCAGTTAGCAAGCTAGCTACGTTTGCCTTCCTGGACTCACACTCCTCTATCCATGCTTACCCTCTTCTAAGGACCTATCCGATCCAGTCTCTAGCCTACTGACCTTCAATCTACAGCCTCCTACTTTAGGACCTACCCTATCCAGTCTCTAGCCTACTGACCTTTAATCTACAGCCTCCTACTTTAGGACCTACCCTATCCAGTCTCTAGCCTACTAACCTCCAATCTACAGCATCCTACTTTAGGACCTACGCTATCCAGTCTCTAGCCTTACAACCTCCAATCTACAGCCTCCTACTTTAGGACCTACGCTATCCAGTCTCTAGCCTACTGACCTTTTATCTACAGCCTCCTACTTTAGGACTTATCCTATCGAGTCTACAGCTTCCAGTTTCCCAGTTCAGGTTTTCCTACAGCCCAAGTGCCAACAGCCACCTCTAGATGCCTTCAGCCCTTCAGCCTCCACCCACCCTGTAGCTCCTTAACCCTCATCTCACAGTGTAGCTCCTTAACCCTCATCTCTGACTCCTCCTACATACTGCTCTACTGACGATAGATAAAGAACACAGGTTAATCCAGGATGTTCATCCTCACATTCTGTCAGTGTCTGAAACTTGCAGCTTGCCAGTGGCAGTTTGAATTTGAATGTTGTCGTACACGTAACATCTCTCTGATCAGCCAAGCCTTTGGAAGCCTGCTCTGAGGTGTGTTGGAGATGGAGGTACCACCTGCTGTACATCCCTGGTGGAGATGTGAATGGACCGGAGACTGCAGGGTCTAACCGTCAAACACTCTGAATCGTTGAGAACAAAGCCCTGGAGGAAATGCACAGAAACTTATTTTGGAGAGAACTGCTTACAAATTTGATTGTATAAATATGTGCATAATTTTCTCAAGCCTATTTATGAAATAAAAGAAATAATTGATCGAGGAGACAATGTTGCATTTAAGAGATGTTTCTGTTAACATGTTTATTAACATTGTGTACAGATTAAACGGATGAACTTCAGAGTACAAGCACAAAGGAGTAAAACATGCCACTGTGGACTTTGCAATACGGTTAACTGTGTGGGATTTTCAAGCAGAATGTTTTTATTTAACAAAGAAAAGAAAAAACAAAACAGAAGTACACTTTATTTTTTTTTAATGTTTTTGCATTAACCAATCGTACGGCTGTAGGCTGCTCTTCCTGCTGGAGTCATGGAGATATGTGGCATGCTGGATCCAAGCCTTACCTAATATCAGTCTGAACCCACTCCTTCCTTTTAAAGTGCCTCTTACTTTACTCTGAGCAGGATGCTGGTCCTGGTGAACGTCTTTGGACCTCCTGCTCTCTGAGGTTCCTTATGGCTGTCACCATTCTTTCAGAACTCTGACGTGTTTTTCTTGTTACCATAAAACCTAACTAGGTTGAGTTACTGCCTTCCTAGTATCCTGCAGCATTGACCTAAGCACTGTTCTGTTACAGAACTGTGTTTTTCTTCCCTGTTCTCATGAGCCCAGACAAACTTAGATCTCCTAAAGGTCAAGTAGTCAAGAAGTGATCAGGACGGTTTCATTTTCTACTAGGTGGCCATTTTGTATTTGAAACTTTGCATGGTTTTTTGTAAAAGCTTTAATTTGCTCCTACAAGATAGCGGTACATAGTTTTCCCAGGACCCTGATGATTATGCGTCTATCTCAGCCTGAGTGATAGCTGTCCTCAAACTGAAACCTCTCCAGAGTTCTCGACCCAGAACTTCTCCAGAGTTCTAGAACAGGGTCCCCTCTAGATCCTGTGCGTCACTGAGCTGACTGATCTTATTGATGAAGTCTAACAGCAGGCTGGCTATCACGCTCCATAGCTCTGACTTTCCATAGAGGTGTGTGTGTGTTCCTAGCAGACAACAGTTATATATCCAAGGGGGAACAATACTGTGACGCGGACAACTCCAATGTAAGCATGTGTGACAAGAATCGTTTGTTATGCTGTATTGTTTGGTGCGCTAAAGTGTCCTTAAACTGTTGATGTTCAAGATATAATATGTCAAAGTTACTTTTTAACCCTTCAAAAGTCTGTGTCTGTGTTCAAATTGTATGAACGGTTGTCAGCAGTGTAAATGTACCTTTTGATATGGAAATCTCAATGCTGTGTTCCTCCTGTCCTGTTCGCTCTAAGCTGACTGTAGTACAACAAAGCCAACGATCAGATGTCGGTCTGAGGAACCCAGGCCATGTTTCCTCACAAAGCAGCTCTGTTCAGAGGAATCCTTCTGGAATGGTTTGGACTGTAGGTTCTACAGGACACCTCGTTCCTCTTACTAACTATGCAGTGTCATGTATGTTCTGAACCAGATAGCCTAGAATTGTAAATGTAGTCAAAAGCTGAAAGGCCGCGTGTCTCTGAGGAACTGATATGGACTCAGTTTAACTCCGTCCCAACAAGGTTTAAGCCAGTCTGTGGAAAGGGGATAAACTGATCCTAAATCTGTACTTTTAGGCAACTGCAAGAGACCTACAGCTTCAAAGGATTGTGTTAATCCCAAATGTTTTAAAAAACACTTAAATAGACTTTAAAAAAATTATATTAAGAGGCACAACTGATTCGATAATCAAATTAACGAAGTAGACTAAAGAAAATACTTTTTTGTATGTATTTGAAATGTGAGTATTTATAATAATGTCCTGTGGGTCACCAGGGGTATGTGAAGACTGGTTGTAAATACAAACGATTCCTCATCTCATCTGACTGGCTGTTGATGATGACAACATGTTTGTTGTAACAAACAGTTTGCCCTGCAAATATGTACATAGTATATTTGTTATCTAAGATGAACTTTGAGATTGTAAATAAAGCTTTCATTATTCCTGAATCAATGAGAATCTAGTGAAATGAAACACCAGATGGCTAATTTTAGTTTTTTAAATTTATTTAATATTGTGGTGTTTCTTTTTGACTGCAGAACATCAATATTTGCTGTGCAATTCCACAACACACTGAATACATATTACAGCCTAAATATTAGTTTAGTCTTCATAGTAGAAGCAAATTTTAACAAAGGTTCCAGGTATATTTTATAAGTGATTATGTACCCAGTAGACTCTCTTGTCCATTTACTGTTGTCAGTGAATAAATGCGACGGGACGCTTGTTGGAGAAATATAATTTAACATATGAAATATTTATTTATTGGAAGACAGGAACCAAATTCATTTGAATGCAATAGGTCCCGATAATTAAGCGGTAGACTTGTTTTGCGACTCTCTCTCTCTCTCTCTCTCTCCCTCCCCCCCCCCCCCCTCCCTCCCTTTTCCAATATTTACACATCGACTTGACCCCGATCGTACCCGTCACACAAACCCTTAGGGCGCTGCGTATATCCACTGACCGTGTCAACACCTGCATGTTTGTCTTCAGCTTCATAAAAACTGTTCAAAGTGTACACATTGTAATTAACAATTCGTTTAGCCTTGTCATTAGCTTTATTTAAAAAGTTTATATTTCAAATTTCATAAGTAGCTTAAGTTTTCACAAGTGAGTGATTTGTCAATTACTCATGATATTTGACCGGTAGGTAAACGGGGAAGCGTATCGAAAGAGGGAGGACAGCGTCAGGCGGCTGACCACTGGTGACGAATACCTTTCTACTGAATATTTGATACAGCGGTTTAGTCTCACTGCTGCCGCTTTTGGAGGCTGGCTGTCAGCGAATACAAAGATGGCGTGGCGCTGTGTCCGTGCCACGTCTCGGTCTACTGGGAAAACAACTGCACATTTTACAGTCTTGGCTATATTTAGACATTTTGTATACGTCTGTTTATTTTTCACGTGGAGTGCAGAAGCCGGACTGTACACAGCTTCTGATCAAATTATCGTTCTCACTCCGGAAAATGTTGACTCTGTGTTGGTGAACTCAACGGCGGCTGTGGTAGTGGAGTTCTATGCTTCTTGGTGCGGCCACTGCATAGCCTTCACCCCTGTCTACAAAAGTCTGGCGCGAGATATTAAAGGTCAGTGTGCGCATTTAATATTTTCGCTTGCATTTAAATCTAATTTCACGGTTTTGTTTAATATTTTACAACGGGAGATGTTTCACTGAGTTGCTTTCTCTAAAACGTTGGAACTGTCTAAAATGTTGTCCAGCTGTGAAGATTTGCACAGCATGTTTTTGTTACTGTGCATGTTTAACCTTTATGTGTACATTTTACCCAACCTTTCCGTCTGGCTCTTTAGATTTATACTGTACGGTAGACTAAATAATGCTCACTAAATAAATAGCTTTCTAAAGTTAATTTACTTATTACTTATATTAACTTCATCTATAGACCTGTTCGCTTCGTGCTTTTGGTATAGAACTCGAATAATTATGCTTTAATTGGTCCATTTTTTTTATAGGCCTACTTATTATCTGGTGAAGCGGGTTTATAATGACTGTTTTTGTTAGTGGACTGCCAAGAGTGTTCTAGTAAGCTCTCCAACTCTCTTTCACTCTCTCTCCCTTTGAATCACCTATCTCTAACTATCTCTTAACTCAATACCATTTAAAAAACTTTATTGGCTTGACTGCACAATGCAGCGATCTAAATAAAAGCAGTTAGCGCATAATGGAATTAATCGCTAAAATCGACAGAATCGAACATTTAAATAAAAGTGTGTGCGCGCGCGCGTGCGTGCATGCGGTTATTGGGGCGTATGATATGATTAAGAGGTGCGCATTCCTTCCCGGGCTTTCTATCTCCTATATGGCGTAAATATACTTGAATCTCACATATACCGACATATTTGCTTGGTACTAAATTTATGCTGATATTTTTCATGTAACGTCATGTGAGAGTCTAGTAGATATACACAAGAAAACTGTCGTACAGTTTGGTGTCTGACCAAATGTTAATAAACAGGTAAAAATAATCCAATATTAAGAAAACACTGAGGTAGGAAAGACATTTGCGTGTTATCTACCATATAATTTAAAATATTTGTATTAATTTGAAAAATACTTGCCACTGTTTCTGATGAACTCCCAGTTGCTTTTTCGTTGTCATGGTGCAGTTCTAATCAGGTTGTCACAATGTTGTTGACTTTGTGCTGGCATAGCAGACAGCTCTGACACAGTCATGGGGCATGCAAGAAATGCAGTGCACTCACCCCAGCTCCATTCAGCTTGTAGACACAAGCACACACACACAGTCCAAGTCTCTCTGGCCTGCTTAATAGCGCCTGCTGTACAGTAGCATCTGTTGCTGTACCAGGGTCCTTCTCTGCTCTCCTGGGCATTCACAGACCACAATGAAAACATTGACCTTTCACCTTAAGGAGAACATCTGAGTGCTCTGGTACAGTGGTCTGGTCCGTAGTACTGCCCTCTGAGGACATCCTGTAGCGTTCAGGTTCATAGTGCTTCTCTCTGAGGATGTCCTGTAGCGTTCAGGTTCATAGTGCTTCTCTCTGAGGATGTCCTGTAGCGTTCAGGTTCATAGTGCTTCTCTCTGAGGATGTCCTGTTCAGGTTCATAGTGCTTCCCTCTGAGGACGTCCTTAGCGTTCAGGTTCATAGTGCTTCCCTCTGAGGACATCCTGTAGCGTTCAGGTTCATTGTGCTTCTCTCTGAGGATGTCTCTGAGGATGTCCTGTTCAGGTTCATAGTGCTTCCCTCTGAGGAGTGTTCAGGTTCATAGTGCTTCCCTCTGAGGACGTCCTTAGCGTTCAGGTTCATAGTGCTTCCCTCTGAGGATGTCCTGTAGCGTTCAGGTTCATAGTGCTTCCCTCTGAGGATGTCCTGTTCAGGTTCATAGTGCTTCCCTCTGAAGACGTCCTGTTCAGGTTCATAGTGCTTCCCTCTGAAGACGTCCTGTTCAGGTTCATAGTGCTTCCCTCTGAAGACGTCCTGTTCAGGTTCATAGTGCTTCCCTCTGAGGATGTCCTGTTCAGGTTCATAGTGCTTCCCTCTGAAGATTTCCTGTTCAGGTTTCTTCAGCTCTGTGTCTGATTCAGGCTTGTCCTCTGGGGATCTCTTCTAGTCGCTCCTCTGTTCTGTTTTTAATATGGACCTGTCTTCTCTCCTCTGTGTCTCTCAGGCTTGTCCTCTGGGATCTCTTCTAGTCCTCCTCTGTTCTCCCTGTCTCCTGTCTCTCCTCTCTTCTCTCTCCTCTCCTCTCCTGTCTCTCCCTCTCTCTCTCTCTCTTCTCTCCTGTCTTGTCTTCTCTCTCTCTCTCTTCTCTCTCTCTCTCTCTCTCTCCTGTCTCTGTCTCTCTCTCTCCTGTCTCTCTCTCCTCTCCTCTCCTCTCTCTCTCCTGGTCTAGAATCTTCTCTCTCTGGACTTCTCGGCCATCTTCTGTGCCGTGGAGGCCTCTCTTCACCCTCTTCTCATCAGGGGCTACCCGTCCCTCAGGGTAGGTTTGATACATATATCAGGGGCTACCCGTCCCTCTCAGGGTAGGTTTGATACATATATCAGGGGCTACCCGTCCCTCAGGGTAGGTTTGATACATATATCAGGGGCTACCCGTCCCTCAGGGTAGGTTTGATACATATATCAGGGGCTACCCGTCCCTCAGGGTAGGTTTGATACATATATCAGGGGCTACCCGTCCCTCAGGGTAGGTTTGATACATATATCAGGGGCTAGGGTAGGTTTGATACATATATCAGGGGCTACCCGTCCCTCAAGGTAGGTTTGATATATATATCAAGGGCTACCCATCCCTCAAGGTAGGTTTGATATATATATCAGGGGCTACCTTTCCATCAGGGTAGGTTTGATACATATATCAGGGGCTACCTGCCACTCAGGGTAGGTTTGAGACATATATCAGGGGCTACCTTTCCATCAGGGTGGGTTTGATACATATATCAGGGGCTACCTGCCACGCAGGGTAGGTTTGATGCATATATCAGGGGCTACCTGCCTTTCAGGGTAGGTTTGATATATATATATATATCGGGGCTATCTGCCACTCAGGGTAGGTTTGATGCATATATCAGGGGCTACCTGCCACTCAGGGTAGGTTTGATATATATATCAGGGGCTACCTGTCCATCAGGGTATATGACACATGTATGAGGGGTACCCCATCTACTCCGGGTACCGGAAAATAAGAGGCTCTGAAGTCAAGGGGTGTAGCACCAAAGTGTGTCTGCCTCTAAGAACACCCTCTAACTATACCCTATAACACCCTCTAACTATACCCTAGAACACCCTCTAGCTATACCCTATAACACCCTCTAACTATACCCTAGAACACCCTCTAGCTATACCCTAGAACACCCTCTAACTATACCCTATAACACCCTCTAACTATACCCTATAACACCCTCTAGCTATACCCTATAACACCCTCTAACTATACCCTAGAACACCCTCTAGCTATACCCTATAACACCTTCTAACTATACCCTAGAACACCCTCTAACTATACCCTATAACACCCTCTAGCTATACCCTATAACACCCTCTATCTATACCCTATAACACCCTCTAACTATACCCTATAACACCCTCTAGCTATACCCTATAACACCCTCTAACTATACCCTATAACACCCTCTAACTATACCCTATAACACCCTCTAGCTATACCCTAGAACACCCTCTAACTATACCCTATAACACCCTCTAACTATACCCTAGAACACCCTGTATCAGATTAAAGGGTTGTCTATGCTAACACCTTTTAGCCCACAAACAGCAAAACAGTGTGGCTCAGAAGACTTCCTGTTCTGCTGCTGAGCACTTCCTGTTCTGCTGCTGAGTACTTCCTGTGCTGCAGACGGTTTCTCTCTGTTCAGGTTAAGGCACAATGCATGCTCTTATTCTTCTCTGTGTGTTTTATGCGGAACATGATGAACAAACATGATGTTCTAGAATAATGATCCACCTTTGAATGGGTTGTCAGTCTAGTCCCCGGGCGTCCTAACCTTTCACCCTGTGCTTGTCTTATATGTGACAGGACTTGTGGTGAGAGTTAAGTTTTAGTTTGTCTTCAAAGCTCTGAAACATGATATATGTGTTTGTGACGAGTTACCTGCTGGAGTCTGGGAGACTTCTCCCTACTTTCCTTTCAGTGATGACAGGGAATCATTAGAATCCGGGAAACATGTTATTTGACAGGGAATGTTGCAAACGTCTCTCACTGCATGTTAAAAGCCTCTTCAATACTCCATGTCTGCCTTGCTCCAGCCCATTGAACAGAAAGGGGTGGACAGCTTCTACTTACAACTTCTGTTATTTTAAAAATAAAATGTGCGTGCGTGCGTGCGTGCGTGCGTGCGTGCGTGCGTGCGTGCGTGTGTGTGTCCGGTCAGAGTCTAATGACAGAGCGGCCTCTGTTTGACAGATCAACAGGGGAGCTCCACATCTGGAGCTGATTTAGACGAGGGGGGGAGAAGATATGTGCCCCCCCTCCCTACCTCAACCTCCATTACGTAACAGTTTGAATGAGTGGAAGGGACAGGTCTAGACAATTCAACAGACCTCAAATGGACCTGTCAATCATAACCCCTAAGACACCAGAACAAGATGTGTTTAGGTGGTTGCCATTGACGATGGTCAGTTAACCCCAACCAATCCTATTGTTTGTTTTCTGTTGGTCGAAATGAGATGAACATACAATCAGTGAATTTACATTCTCTCTTTCTCATCCTCCCCTTCTCTCTCTCTGTGTTGACAGTTCTTCCGTGCCTACTCTAAGAGCGACACAGCGGGACATGCTTTCAAAGGTAATCCCCCTCCTCTGGCACACAGCACAGATGACCCTACTTCAGTGTGCTGACCAATCAGATGCCGGCATCGGCAGGGAGTGGTGGAGCCACCTGGAGTCACAAAGCACCAGATGACATCATCATTCACTCAATAGTCCATGTTGATAGAATTACAATTCTATACAGGCTGATAATAGTAGTTACAGCTATCAGGATGATGTCATACAGGACCTGGTGTTAGAATACAGAGTTAACACCCCAAACCCACTCTTTACACTGCAGCTGTAGAGCCAGGACACAGTCTCACTCTTTACACTGCAGCTGTAGAGCCAGGACACAGTCGCTTTATGTCTTTATGTTTGACACCCATTGATATGCTTGTTAGTTGTCACCATATCTAATCTAATACAAACTCAGCACCAAGCTTTTACCAGTCTGTTTTCCACTGTGAGGTTAAGCAGGGTTTGCTCAGTGAGGTTAAGCAGGGTTTGCTCAGTGAGGTTGAGCAGGGTTTGCTCAGTGAGGTTGAGCAGGGTTTGCTCAAAGGTTTCTAGTTCACCATTCTGTTGTTCCACATATGCCCCAAGAGACTCTTAATGGAGAAGGGACCGGTGTGGGATCAGGCACTGCCGCTCTGAACCTACAGCCTAACCTAGCCCTAACCTAACCTAACCCTGAACCTACAGCCTAACCCTAACCCTGAACCTACAGCCTAACCCTAGCCCTAACCTAACCTAACCCTGAACCTACAGCCTAACCCTAGCCCTAAACCCTGAACCTACAGCCTGAACCTAACTAACCTAACCCTGAACCTACAGCCTAACCCTAGCCCTAACCTAACCTAACCCTGAACCTACAGCCTAACCCTAGCCCTAACCTAACCTAACCCTGAACCTACAGCCTAACCCTAGCCCTAACCTAACCTAACCCTGAACCTACAGCCTAACCTAGCCCTAACCTAACCCTAACCTACAGCCTAACCCTAGCCCTAACCTAACCTAACCCTGAACCTACAGCCTAACCTAGCCCTAACCTAACCCTGAACCTACAGCCTAACCCTAGCCCTAACCTAACCTAACCCTGAACCTACAGCCTAACCCTGAACCTACAGCCTAACCTAGCCCTAACCTAACCCTAACCTACAGCCTAACCTAGCCCTAACCTAACCTAACCCTGAACCTACAGCCTAACCCTAACCCTGAACCTACAGCCTAACCTAGCCCTAACCTAACCCTAACCTACAGCCTAACCTAGCCCTAGCCCTAACCTAACCCTGAACCTACAGCCTAACCCTAACCCTAGCCCTAACCTAACCTAACCCTGAACCTACAGCCTAACCTAGCCCTAGCCCTAACCTAACCCTGAACCTACAGCCTAACCTAGCCCTAACCTAACCCTGAACCTACAGCCTAACCTAGCCCTAGCCCTAACCTAACCCTGAACCTACAGCCTAACCTAGCCCTAACCTAACCCTGAACCTACAGCCTAACCCTGAACCTACAGCCTAACCTAGCCCTAACCTAACCCTGAACCTACAGCCTAACCCTAACCTAACCCTGACCTAACCCTGAACCTACAGCCTAACCTAGCCCTAACCTAACCCTGAACCTACAGCCTAACCCTGAACCTACAGCCTAACCTAGCCCTAACCTAACCCTGAACCTACAGCCTAACCCTAGCCCTAACCTAACCCTGAACCTACAGCCTAACCCTAACCCTGAACCTACAGCCTAACCTAGCCCTAACCTAACCCTAACCTACAGCCTAACCTAGCCCTAGCCCTAACCTAACCCTGAACCTACAGCCTAACCCTAGCCCTAACCTAACCCTGAACCTACAGCCTAACCTAGCCCTAACCTAACCCTGAACCTACAGCCTAACCCTAGCCCTAGCCCTAACCCTGAACCTACAGCCTAACCTAGCCCTAGCCCTAACCTAACCCTGAACCTACAGCCTAACCCTGAACCTACAGCCTAACCTAGCCCTAACCCTAGCCCTAACCTAACCCTGAACCTACAGCCTAACCTAGCCCTAACCTAACCCTGAACCTACAGCCTAACCCTAGCCCTAACCTAACCCTGAACCTACAGCCTAACCTAGCCCTAGCCCTAACCTAACCCTGAACCTACAGCCTAACCCTAGCCCTAACCTAACCCTGAACCTACAGCCTAACCTAGCCCTAACCTAGCCCTAACCTAACCCTGAACCTACAGCCTAACCCTGAACCTACAGCCTAACCTAGCCCTAACCCTAGCCCTAACCTAACCCTGAACCTACAGCCTAACCCTGAACCTACAGCCTAACCTAGCCCTAACCCTAGCCCTAACCTAACCCTGAACCTACAGCCTATCCTAGCCCTAACCTAGCCCTAACCTAACCCTGAACCTACAGCCTAACCTAGCCCTAACCCTAGCCCTAACCTAACCCTGAACCTACAGCCTAACCTAGCCCTAGCCCTAACCCTAACCTAACCCTGAACCTACAGCCTAACCTAGCCCTAGCCCTAACCCTAACCTAACCCTGAACCTACAGCATAACCTAGCCCTAGCCCTAACCCTAACCTAACCCTGAACCTACAGCCTAACCTAGCCCTAGCCCTAACCCTAACTCTAACCCTGCATCTACAGCCTAACCTAGCCCTAGCCCTAACCCTAACTCTAACCCTGCATCTACAGCCATGTGAAGGTGGCCCAGCCTGGCCCTGCACCCATAGCCATGTTGGTCTATAGCCCTGCACCTACAGCCATGTTGGTCTACAGCCCTGCACCTACAGCCATGTTGGTCTACAGCCCTGCACCTACAGCCATGTTGGTCTACAGCCCTGCACCTACAGCCATGTTGGTCTATAGCCCTGCACCTACAGCCATGTTGGTCTATAGCCCTGCACCTACAGCCATGTTGGAAGCCCTGTTAGCCATGTTGGTCTACAGCCCTGTTAGCCATGTTGGTCTATAGCCCTGCACCTACAGCCATGTTGGTCTATAGCCCTGCACCTACAGCCATGTTGGTCTACAGCCCTGCACCTACAGCCATGTTGGTCTACAGCCCTGCACCTACAGCCATGTTGGTCTATAGCCCTGCACCTACAGCCATGTTGGTCTACAGCCCTGCACCTACAGCCATGTTGGTCTATAGCCCTGCACCTACAGCCATGTTGGTCTACAGCCCTGTTAGCCATGTTGGTCTACAGCCCTGTTAGCCATGTTGGTCTACAGCCCTGTGTGAGCGTGACCTAAGCAGGAGAACGTTGTTTCTGTGTTCCTCACCACGTTCTGTGTTTTGGGTGTTCCTCCAGGGTTCCCTCGCGAGATCCGGGGCCTCCGCCAGGCCATCATAGACCAGATGGAGACCCACACAGAACCCTGGCCTCCAGCCTGTCCTCCTCTGGAGCCCGCTAGGTGAGGCTGCACACACTTCCTCTCTCTCTCTCACACACACACACACACACACACGTACAGAACCCTGGCCTCCCGCCTGCCCTCTGCTAGAGGCCGCTAGGTGGGGCTGCACACACACACACACACACACACACACACACACACACATACTGTGTCGTCAGAGAACCAGAGAACAAACAAAGTAATTGGTTGGTACTTAAACAGTTTGGTGGTGAAGGTTCTCAGTGGGCCTGTCAGAGTGCAGGGTTGCTGCTCAGTGGGCCTGTCAGAGTGCAGGGTTGCTGCTCAGTGAGCCTATTGGAGTGCAGGGTTACTGCTCAGTGGGCCTATCAGAGTGCAGTGTGTTTGGTGTGTTGGGATTCGAAGAAACACACCAGCCACAGATTCAGACCTATAGATGAAGCTGCTCTGGATCATAAGGAGGAGCTCCAGACTGCACTGGAGCCCTTAAAGAAGAAACTAAAGAAGTTTAATCAAGTTAAACAAAACTGTGATTAAACAGCCCAGCATATCAAGACCCAGGCCCAGCACACAGAGAGACAGATTAAGGAGGAGTTTAAGAAGCTTCACCAGTTTCTACAAGAGGAAGAGGAGGCCAGGATAACTGCACTGAGGGAGGAAGAGGAGCAGAAGAGTCAGATAATGATGGAGCAGATTGAGGGTCTGAGCAGAGAGATATCTACACTTTCAGACACAGTCAGAGCCATAGAGGAGGAGCTGAGAGCTGAAGACATCTCATTCCTGCAGAACTACAAGGCCACAGTGAGAAGAGCCCAGCACACACTGCCGGATCCACAGCTGGTCTCAGGAGCACTGCTAGACGTGGCCGAACACCTGGGCAACCTGACCTTCAGAGTCTGGGACAAGATGAAGGAGATGGTCACATACACTCCTGTGATTCTGGACCCCAACACTGCCCACCCACACCTCATCCTGTCTGACCAGTGTGAGAGACAGTGGAGAGAGACAGCAGCTTCCTCTGGACCTGACATTAAAAGCTGAAGGGGTCCTGGGCTCTGAGGGCTTTACCTCAGGGACTCACGGCTGGGATGAGGAGTTTGGGTGCAGTGCATGCTGGGCCCTGGGGGTGGCAGTAGAGTCTGTCTTACTGACAGGTGACAGAGTGTATGAGGCTTTTGTAATGGTTTGTGTTAGATATCCCCCAGTCAGCCGCTGGGTTCTTCCCGATGCAGAAAGCCCGGAGTATCATCAGGGTTAGAGACTCCTCTCTCAGTGAGTTAGAAGCCCCAGAGGATCAGAGTACAGCTGGACTGGCACAGAGGAAAGCTGTCATTCTCTGACCCTGATAGAAATACACAGCTACACACACTCACACACACCTTCACAGAGAGAGTGTGTCTCCTGGTGGTTAAAGGCTCCTCTGTGTCTCCTGGTGGTTAAAGGCTCCTCTGTGTCTCCTGGTGGTTAAAGAGTCCTCTGTGTCTCCTGGTGGTTAAAGAGTCCTCTGTGTCTCCTGGTGGTTAAAGAGTCCTCCGTGTCCCCTGAAGGATCTTAGCCCAGGATGCCTCTGAGGACCTTCAAAGATGGGCCCTCCATCCGCAGCAAAAAGACTTGTTTCATTTTTCCACTTGCTTCTCTTACTGCTCCTTGAATTATCTAGTTAAAGTGTATTAATTTGTAGAAATTGTGAAGTCTTTTGTTCTGTTTCTACTGCCTATGATAATGATCAGGTTTGATAATGTGTAGGATAATGATCAGGTTTGATAATGTGTAGGATAATGATCAGGTTTGATAATGTGTAGGATAATGATCAAGTTTGATAATGTGTAGGATAGTGATCATGGTTGATAATGTGTATGATAATGATTGGGTTTGATAATTTGCATGCCAATGATCATGTTTGAAAATGTGTAGGATAATGATCAGGTTTGATAATGTGTAGGACAATGATTATGTTTGATAATGTGTAGGACAATGATCAGGTTTGATAATGTGTAGGATAATGATAATGTTTGATAATGTGTAGGATAATGCTCCGATTTGATAATGTGTATGATAATGATCAGGTTTGATAATGTGTTGGTACTATACAGATAGATATGGACAATGATCTTTCTATCTCTCTGTGTGTGTGTTTCTGTAGCCCGGCAGAGATTGACAGCTTCTTTGAGACCAACAGTGTGGATCACCTGGCTCTGATCTTTGAGAACTTAGACTCCTACGTAGGAAGAGAGGTGAGACCCACTCCCCCAATTATATGTTATATATATATACAGTACATACACACACACACATGATCCTGTGACATTATAACACATAACACACACACACATGATCAACTGATATTATAACACAACATACATGATCAACTGATATTATAACACATAACATACATGATCAACTGATATTATAACACATAACACACACACACACACACACGATCAACTGATAACATACATGATCAACTGATATTATAACACATAACATACATGATCAACTGATATTATAACACATAACATAACACACACACACACACACACGATCAACTGATATTATAACACATAACATACATGATCAACTGATATTATAACACATAACATACATGATCAACTGATATTATAACACATAACATAACACACACACACACACACACGATCAACTGATATTATAAGAAGTGGGCTCTGCCTGTCGCCAGGTGACCCTTGACCTCCTGCAGTATGAGAATGTAGCAGTGAGGAGAGCACTGAGCTCAGAGAAGGAGCTGGTCTCTAAACTCGGAGTGACTGACTTCCCTTCCTGCTTCGTCTTCTCCTCGTCCGGAAACTACTCCAGGCTCAAAGTGTGAGTATTATAATAATAATAATAATAATAATAATATATCATATGTCAGATCATTTATATGATCAACCCAAACACAGACCACTCTGGAGGTGACAAACGCTTCAGAGTTAGATTTCATAGAGCAGCCTCAGCACCTACACTGCCCTCTAGTGGTGACTGACCATACAGACACACACATAAATATACTGAAGTAACACTGTGCAAGGACAATACTAGTACATCATCCTCATCCTCCCGTTGTATTTACTAGATAAGTCGAGTACGACTACACACTACACCCCACACACCATACACACACCATGCACACACTATACACACACACACTTTACACACACCATACACACACCACACACCATACACACACACACACACACGCACCATACACACACACACACACACACACCAGACATACACACTATACACACACACTACATGCACACCCCCTCACACCATACACACACACTAAACACACACACACACTATATGTGCACACTCCCTCACACCATACACACACACTAAACACACACTATATGTGCACACTCCCTCACACCATAAACACACCATACACATCCCACACACACACATACTATACACACCCCCCCACACACCACACACACACACCACCACCACACAGACCCAGGATGGCACTGCTCTCTAAACATCAACGCCTCAAATTGAATAATTCTTCTCAATATCTAGTTAATAACTAGAATTGTTAATGAATTGAGTTTGTGTTGTTGTTGAGTCTTTGTCGTGGTTGTTGTTGTTGTTGTTGTTGAGTCTCTGTCGTGGTTGTTGTTGTTGAGTCTCTGTCGTGGTTGTTGTTGTTGTTGTTGAGTCTCTGTCGTGGTTGTTGTTGTTGAGTCTCTGTCGTGGTTGTTGTTGTTGAGTCTCTGTCGTGGTTGTTGTTGTTGAGTCTCTGTCGTGGTTGTTGTTGTTGAGTCTCTGTCGTGGTTGTTGTTGTTGTTGTGTTGAGTCTTGTGTGGTTGTTGTTGTTGTTTATCAGTCGTGGTTGTTGTTGTTGTTGTTGAGTCTCTGTCGTGGTTGTTGTTGTTGTTGTTGTTGTTGTTGTTGAGTCTTTGTCGTGGTTGTTGTTGTTGTTGAGTCTCTGTCGTGGTTGTTGTTGTTGTTGTTGAGTCTCTGTCGTGGTTGTTGTTGTTGTTGTTGAGTCTCTGTCGTGGTTGTTGTTGTTGTTGTTGAGTCTCTGTCGTGGTTGTTGTTGTTGTTGTTGAGTCTCTGTCGTGGTTGTGGTTGTTGTTGTTGTTGAGTATTTGTCGTGGTTGTTGTTGTTGTTGTGGTTGTTGTTGTTGAGTCTCTGTCGTGGTTGTTGTTGTTGTTGTTGAGTCTCTGTCGTGGTTGTTGTTGTTGTTGTTGAGTCTCTGTCGTGGTTGTTGTTGTTGAGTCTCTGTCGTGGTTGTTGTTGTTGTTGAGTCTCTGTTGTTGTTGTTGTTGTTGTTGTTGTTGAGTCTCTGTCGTGGTTGTTGTTGTTGTTGTTGAGTCTCTGTCGTGGTTGTTGTTGTTGAGTCTCTGTCGTGGTTGTTGTTGTTGTTGAGTATTTGTCGTGGTTGTTGTTGTTGTTGAGTCTCTGTCGTGGTTGTTGTTGTTGTTGTTGTTGTTGAGTCTCTGTCGTGGTTGTTGTTGTTGTTGTTGTTGAGTCTCTGTCGTGGTTGTTGTTGTTGTTGTTGAGTTGTTGTTGTTGTTGAGTCTCTGTGTTCGTGTTGTTGTTGTTGTTGAGTCTCTGTCGTGTTGTTGTTGTTGTTGAGTCTCTGTCGTGTTGTTGTTGTTGTTGTTGAGTCTCTGTCGTGGTTGTTGTTGTTGAGTCTCTGTCGTTGTTGTTGTTGTTGTTGCTCTGTCGTGGTTGTTGTTGTCGTGGTTGTTGTTGTTGAGTCTCTGTCGTGGTTGTTGTTGTTGAGTCTCTGTCGTGGTTGTTGTTGTTGAGTCTCTGTCGTGGTTGTTGTTGTTGTTGTTG
>JAPMUY010008216.1:60000-63883 GCA_026901105.3 Galaxias olidus
GTCTTGTATTCAAAGGGCTGAAGAGGCATGGGGTAGGAGTTGTGGGACAGGTTGGGGAGGCGTGTTTGTGTGTGTGTGTGTGTGTGTGTGTAGCTGTGACCACATCTATTTTCCTGCCAACACTTCCTCTGGGACGCCCCACAAACCCATTGATCATTGTTAGGCCCTGACACACACACACACACACACACACACACACACACACACACCCAGCTAGACAGATGATATACACGTGCTCGCCCACTCATGCACATGCATACACAAATGCATAGGCACTTAGTCTTTATGGGACTGTGACACCACTCAGAGGGACAGCTGTAGATTATAGTCCCAACATACACACACACACACACACACATTGTTACATCCACACACACCATTACAGGTATCTCTGTTCTCTTTCCTTAACAACAAGATACGACGTGCCACCTTGTTATATTCAACTTTAAGACCGATGGACAGACATTTAATGATGCTACTGCTTTAGTAATCTCTCAGTAAGCCCTGTATGTGTCTTTCCCTATCTCTCCATCTCTTCTGTCCCCCCCACCGCTGCCCTCCAGGTGCTCTGAGTGAGGACCCCCACTTCCCCAAGGTACAGTGGCCCCCTCCTGAGCTGTGTCCCCAGTGTCACGGGGTCCAGAATGCAGGGGAGCACAGCTGGAACCAGCAGAAGGTCCTTGCCTTCCTCTACTCTCACTTCTCCTCCAGCAACATCCTCACTGGTACAACAACCCTGTATTATTTACCCATTTACAACAACCCTGTATTATTTACCCATTTACAACAACCCTGTATTATTTACCCATTTACAGTACCGTGTAGTATTTACCTTCTACTTTACAGTACCGTGTAGTATTTACCTTCTACTTTACAGTACCGTGTTGTATTTACCTTCTACTTTACAGTACCGTGTAGTATTTACCTTCTACTTTACAGTATCGTGTAGTATTTACCTTCTACTTTACAGTACCGTGTAGTATTTACCTTGTACTTTACAGTATCGTGTTGTATTTACCTTGTACTTTACAGTACCGTGTTGTATTTACTATCTACTTTACAGTACCGTGTAGTATTTACTTTCTACTTTACAGTACCGTGTAGTATTTACCATCTACTTTACAGTACCGTGTAGTATTTACTGATTTACAGTACCGTGTAGTATTTACTATCTACTTTACAGTACCGTGTAGTATTTACCTTCTACTTTACAGTACATTGTAGTATTTACCTTCTACTTTACAGTACCGTGTAGTATTTACCATCTACTTTACAGTACCGTGTAGTACTTACCTTGTACTTTACAGTACCGTGTTGTATTTACCGTGTGATTTACAGTACCGTGTTGTATTTACTATCTACTTTACAGTACCGTGTAGTATTTACCTTGTACTTTACAGTACCGTGTTGTATTTACCCTGTGATTTACAGTAACATGTAGTATTTACCTTATACTTTACAGTACCATGTAGTATTTATCATCTGATTTACAGAATCGTGTAGTATTTATCATCTGATTTACAGAAGCTTGTTGTATTTTACCGTCTAGTACAGAATATTTTGATATGTCTTATATTCGTCTTAACGTCCTAATGTTTCTGTTCAGTGTACGTCTCTAGGGGTTAGTATATAATACCTTTCTCTGATGTCTTATATTCGTCTTAACGTCATAATGCATCTGTTCAGTGATTGTACTGATTGTATTCTCCCACCAGACTACCTGGTGCAGGAGAGCCTGGTTCTTTCCACACAGAGGGAGAGGCTGGAGGTCCAGCGGCTGGAGAGGGAGGCCCAGAGCCGGGCTGAGAGGAAGGCCAGAGAGGCCCATACCTCCATGACCCAGCCAGCACTTCCACAACACATCCAGGAGGAGGAGGAAGAAGAGGAGGAGGAGGAGGAGGAGGAGGGAGCACAGGAGGAGCCAGCGGCAGCAGAGGAGGCGGTGGTAGAGGAGGAGGAGAAAAGAGGAGTGAGGAGGAAGACTTCTAAACCAGCTCCATGGGGCAGTCCGGGCGAGCAAGCCCAGCGAAGGTCCTCCATTGTGGGCATGAAGCTGAGGGAGCAGCAGGAGGACATCGTGGACCTGGACTCCTTGGTCAACCAGCACTACAAGGTGAAGGCTCTGCGGGCCGCCGCATCACGTCGCCGGGGGCAACACTTTCTCTCCCCGGAGAAAGGGGAGGGGCTTGCTGCTCCGAGGGCGGGGGCGGAGCCAGAGGAAGCCGACGTGGGTCAGAGGCTCCAGAAACGAGGACTGACGGGTCAGCACTTTGGAGGTTCTGAGGAGGACGGCTTCGGTCTGCAGTTCCACCCCCAGCCACAGCGGGGGCGCCAGTGGATGTCCATGCTAAACGTGGGCTTTTCCAGACTGGACGTCAGCCTTTGTGTCCTCCTCTACTTCCTGTCCTCCATGTGCCTCCTGGCGATGTACGTGTACTTTAAGAGTCGTCTGAGGCGCAGGGCCAAGCTGTCTCTGCCCTGAGGCCAGGGGACAGCCCCGCTAGGTTGGCATGGCAACGCTCTGGCAGTTAGCGAAGGGCTAAGATGGGTTAGCTGGTTTGGGGTTTTGAATTTGCTTTAACTCCTCTAAAAGTCTGACAATCGTGTGGAAATGTTTAAGTAACGTGGAAATTTCGTTTTCTAGGGGGTTTGACAATTGAATCCCTTCCCATGATGCCTCTTTGATAATCAAGTAACTATTTTACTAACCAAGGAGTTTTTATGACGTTTATATTTTGTGTAAAGAGCCCAAACACAAAATGTATCCTATCTTAATTTGGTGTCCTCTATGAAGGTAAAAAAAGAGAAAATTGTCTACCAAACTGCCTTCAAACAAATTGACCATAGAGTTGGAGTGAAGTTGTCTACCAAACTTTCTTTGAACAAATTGACCATAGAGTTGGAATGAAGTTCTCTACCAAACTTCCTTTAAACAAATTGACCATAGAGTTGGAATGAGGTTGTCTACCAAACTGCCTTAAATCGAATTGACCATAGAGTTGGAATGAGGTTGTCTACCAAACTGCCTTAAATCAAATTGACCATAGAGTTGGAATGAGGGTTGTCTACCAAACTGCCTTAAATCAAATTGACCATAGAGTTGGAGTGAATGGACGGTTTACATCTGGTTTCCTTCATTCTGTCCTGCTGCTTAGCAACCAAAGTTAGCTGAGCTACAACCAGTGCTGACGTAAAGTTGTCTGTGCTTAATATAGTCTCCATTGAGTCTAAGATGTTTATGATCAGTTAATGACTTGTCCTCCATCTTTCACTGTCCCTTTTTATATAGGGCAAATCAGAATGACTCACTGGTTTGTAATGACCTGGTATTGCTGAGCCTCCAGTTATATTAATGCTTTATGTAGATATCGGGTACTAGATATGTATGGCCTGCATCTATAGACTGAGTGAATCACCATGAGTCTGTTCTCATCGTTGTTGTTCTATAGTTAATTTTACTGTGTTAATGTGGTAATGTTTTCACCAAACGTTGATGAACCAGTGAGTGAGTGGCAGGACTCAACAGTAAGCGAAGTGTCAAGCATAGGGAAATTCAATGAAGGTAGATTTAAGTGTAGCCTTTGAGCCTCATTTGACCACTTATGAAGAATATGTTGTAAGATATGATGATTTTAAGTTTATGATTTATAGAAATTGAATAAAATGCAGTTAAAGGTTGAATGAGACATTTATAGATTTGTATTCTACCTTACTGTAATGTTTTTAAGATGAACACATCTGTAAGTAGATGTCTGTGTATGATGTTAGGAATTATCCTTTCTCAGAATAGTTAATTAAACCTAAACCTAAATATTGCTGATTGACACCACTCATTGTAGAATAGTTAAACATTGCTGATTGACACCACTCATTGTTGAATAGT
>JAPMUY010008218.1:5000-63722 GCA_026901105.3 Galaxias olidus
ACCGAGGTTTTAGAACAGGTAATAACCATTAGTTCAATCAACTCTGAGTTAAGTTAACACTGAGTTAAGCCTGTGCAGGAGCAGATATAAAGCCCTCATCAATGGAATGCACATAACCTCAATCATCACGACAACAGGACGAAAAAAAACACGATCCTCCTACTTCTCTCCAGTGGCGTTAGATATACAAATGACGGCTCATGCCAAATATAGACATGTTTTTAGGAAAAAAAGCAACAGCAGCAAAAAGAACGTGAACTGGCGACAGAAGATTGCTTTACCTCAATGCGTGAGTATTAATATATACTGTGCATAGTTTTAGGCAGGGGAGGCTGTGAGGCAAATGGTGGTCTCATTAAATATTGATTTGATATAGATATTCTTTTTACTCACTTTGTATTTTATTCATTCATAAAATAAAATGTTGATGGTGTTGTACCATGACAAAGCGTGCACCTCTTTCTCCCTTACAGAGCAATGCTGGAAATTGCTTTGAGGAAGAGGGTCCATCCACTTCCACAGCACAACTTACCTCCGACCACATGAGGCTTCAGACGCTAAGACTAAACTAGAAATACAACTGCTGGAACATCAGTTACAGGTGGGTGCGGTAGGTGGATGATTGTATTTGTTTTAACATCATAGATATGAACAACTGTACTGCATTTGTACTTACAGGAAATGAAGAACATAAAATAAAAGAGAGACGTAGTCTTTATTTGACACTGGGGAGGTGAGGGGTCAATCAGAAGTGATTGTGTCTGACTACTCTTGGGCAGCACGGTGGCTCAGTGGTTAGCAGTGGTTAGTGGTTAGGTTTCCTCACCATCAAAAAAACATGCTCCATTCTCCTACCAGTGCCCTGACCAGTCACTGCCAATTCACCTGGAGTCGGTCAGTGTGTCCTATGTGTGTGAGCAAGTCCGTCGTTATATGTTGGGTGAGCAAGTCTGGCGCAAGTTGGCTGCCGTGGTATCACTCAGACTGAGTGTTGTGTTTGATAGCTGTCGGTCCATTCGTTGTTCGTTCTGTGTAATTAATTGGCGACCAATTTGTGTAAAGCGCTTTGAGTCTCGAGAAAAGCGCTAAAAACTAAATAAAAATTAAATTAATTACTCTTCCATCTCGTGCGTCAGCGGGGTGGTCTGCGTCATTATCGGGATCAATCACTGTCGGAGTAGGACAGAGTTCTCCTCTAAATGGAAATGTTGTGGAGAACCACACAAGACACAATGTCACGTGGCCTTTCTGGGGTGACCCCGAGCCCACGAAGCTACAGGTTGAATTTTCAGTTGCAATAGGAGGAAATTAAATATGTATTATAATAGAACATAACTCACTATATGGTAGGATATAACCGGCAAATCTAGCGCTCAATGTACACTCGCAAATAAACGTGAGCCATGCACATGGCCCCAGCCACTTTGCTGCCACGTTGCTGATGTGGACTGCATCGCATAGGATCTTGACGGTGCAGAACATACTGAGTTGTAGGAGCTGTTTTGTTTTAAGTATTTTCAATTTCAAATACTGTCAATGTGTAATGTTTAGGCATACCTGCACTTTCGCTCTTATCTAGGTGATTAGGTCAGGAGGATGCACTTATTTTATCTGCTCGACTTGTAGTTTTTACCTTCTGTTTTTGTAGGCACTATTTTTTTGTAAGTCGCTTTGGATAAAAGCGTCCGCTAAATCAATGTAATGATGTGGAAAGACTTCCTATTCACATAATCACCTTCATTTACTGAAGGAGCTTTGATAGGAATGTGTGGGCCATCTATGCAGCCTGGAATCACCCCTGGAAAATCCCTAAAATATATTTATCAAATGAACTGATTAGTGCTTCAAGTCTCACAGTGTCATTTAAATAACTATTGGTTTGGACTGATACCTGCAATTCTGTGGGATTCCTCTTTTTGATGTATCTGTGGGTCTGTGACTTGGAAACAACACAAAGTGTAAGATAAACGTTCGAGTACAACAGTCATTTGCGACAGCCCGACAGACGGTTGCCTGGGAAATGTGCTCAGCGTCACGGATGTTGTACAGAAAACTCCCGTTGACAGAGAAACTAAGTACAATACAAGGATTTGTTCCGAACTGAGAGCATGTCCACAGTGCGTCATATGACCGATATGAGGGCTGAGAACATTGAATATTGCTGAGAATTATCGATTGTGCAGAAAAACGCTCGATTAGATAATCATTAGGGAATAAAACATCCAAGCGAGGTTTGATCATCATATCCCGACGGAGATTTCTGCGGAGTATTTGTGCTTCTGTGTCAACTGGCTCTTACGGGCACGACATGTCTGAGAGGGATTTCAGTCTGCAGGCTTCAGGAGAAACTCAGGGTTATTTGAAGTAAACCTGCCAGCGAGCAGGTTAGCTTCACGGAGAATGTTGCCATAGTAACTGAGTCAGAGTTGAGCTTCACTGGCTTTTTGTAACCGAAAACCTTGTTTCCTTCTACTCTGAGTCAACTGACTGAGTTTTCACTAAACCTGCTTTCTGAAATAGGGCCCTGGTCCTTCTGTGTCCGTTTCTCTTCTATTCACGAGTTGCAGAGAGAGAGAGAGAGAGAGAGAGGGAGAGGTTGCAGTGCAATTGCAAACATTATGGAATAAAAAAGTTGCTGTGAATAGTTTAGTAGTGTTCTGTTCTGTGGCCATGCGATTACAACGAGGAAGAGTGATAAGTGATATGACTTGGGATGAAAATGCGTATTATGTACCGTCTTTCCATATCAAAACCTGACATCAACTATAGGTTATTTAACATCATGCCAAAATTTTTTAAATCTAACTATTTACAGTTTTGTGGCCAAATTTACTTTAAATCAGTTTTTTGTGAATGGAGTATTTATGAAATGTCTGACAGGGTCACATCACTTTTTGGTCCATTCATAAAAAAGCAAATCATGTAATGAAATAAGCCTTTTATATAAATCCCCATAAAACTCATCAAAATTAAGAAGAAATAAATCATTAATAAGTGAGATCAGATAAAACTATTTTATTATATCTGATGCCAATATTTGTATAGTAGTTTGTTATTATAAAATATATCTTTGGTAAAGATAAAAAAAATAACCACCTTTCATTGATTCATTGTGCATTGTACATTGTACATTCTGATAAAACATAAAATAAGTTCTGAAATTAATAATTATAATGCCTCATCTCTACATTCATCACAGTTTGATCAAATTGAGGTATTCCTCTAAGCAGTGAAATTAAAGTAATTTAGAGATATTATAAAGGTATGTATTCATTTTGATTTGCTACATACAAATATACTATCAGGCATAGTGTCTAGCTTTGGAAAACACATATTTCCTTTTATCTTTCTTCCTTTCTCTTTCTTTTTCTTCTACATCGATCTTTCGAGGTACAACTGTTCCCAGTAGTCACTATACCTCGTCACCCCTGGGTCTCCCTCACAGAAGTCACGCAGTCCCTCCCATAGCGAAGTGTTCATGTAAACAATCACCCTCACATTGCCCCTCAGTTCTCCCCTCTGCCAGGCCTTCTCAAAATGGCCGACCAGCGCGCGACGGGCTAACGCTTGGTCAGTCCCAAACAGGTCGACGTTTAATCGTAAGGACCCACCCTGGAACGGGATTGGATAAGGAGGAGTGTAAAAGCTGAGGAACACAGGTTCTTCCTGCTTATCGACCAACCAGGTTAGGTTGCGCCTTTGTAGAATTTCCAGGTTGCCTTCCATTGGCTGTAAGGGCTGCCAGTCTTGGATAATGGCTCCGCCAGGGACCTGGACCCTTGAGGTCATTTTGGGGTCGAGGAATACAGACCTCAGCTGCTCAACGTTATCCAGAGGAACCATTTCAGAGACGGACTCATCTGTGTTTAGTTTGTTCTTCAGGTATGAGATGAAGGCCTCAAAACTCTTCGCTTCCCCACTTAATGACAAAGCAGCCTGGGAAAAAAGGCAGCATAATTGATGAATGATCGGAGCTTAAAAACAGAAAAATACATCATAAACAAAAAGGAGAAAAGCAGTCTGAACCGTCAGAGAAAATAGTATAGCGAGAGATGGAGAGAAGGTGTGTACAGAGAGAGAGAGAGAGAGAGAGAGAGAAAGAAAGAGTGAGTGAGATAGTTCTGACAGTTTAATTAGAGTACTGCTGTGGTTCTTGTTGCCTTGTGACAGAAAGGATGCAAGAGAGCTATTGTTAAGATCGGATGACAGGCTGCCACACAAGAGGTCTCTTCTAACACACACACACACTGCATATACAAACACACACACATTGCATATACAAACACACACATACAGTATACACACACACAAGATACTGTATCACTCACAGCTTGTTTGCAATCTGCTCCAGTTATGGATACACACTTTACTAGGTTGGTGAATGTAAAACGGAATTTTCACATGAGGTTAATGAACAGAACCTCCTCCTCACCCATACCTCTGCTGTCCTGTAGCTTATCCACCGTGTTCCATTGACATTCTTATAGAACCCCCTGACCTCTACCTGTGGTTCTGTAGCTTATCCAGTGTTCTATTGACATTCTTAATATAGAACCTCCTGACCGCTACCTGTTGTCCTGTAGCTTATCCACGGTGTTCTATTGACATTCTTATAGAACCTCCTGACCCATTCCCTTGTGGTTCTATAACATGTTCTATTGACGTTCTGTATTTGAGACAATACCTTCTGACCATTGTGTTGCCTGAGACATACACACAGTCCAAACGGGCCCCGCCCCCGCCCCCACCTGTCAACTATTATAAGAATAAAAAATTTTTTAAAAAGCTTTTTAATTATTATTTGCAGAGGGGCCTCATGTTTTTGTGTTACGGTGCTGATACACACACAAACAAACCAGAAACAAACAATTGACTTCAACACAACTGACATCCCACACACACACACACACGCGCGCGCGCGCGCGCACATGCTCACCCTCCTGGCGAGCAGAGTGAACTTGGCCAGTTTCTGTGGTCCGGGGTCATCTCCTCGAGTCATCCTCTTCATCTTGATGGAGGGGTAGAGCTGCTTCATGTAGCCATCAGCAAACCTAGGGGGACGTGTTACACATCAAAGACCCGTCCTGACCCATTCCATCCATCCATCCATCAGCTATACCGCTTATCCTTTGTAGGGTCGTGGGGGGGCTGGAGCCTATCCCAGCCGACACAGGGTGAGAGGCGGGGTACACCATGGACAGGTCGCCAGTCAATCACAGGGCCGACACATAGGAACAGACAACCACTTACACTCACATTCACACCCACGGGAAATTTAGAGTCACCAATCAACTTGCATGTTTTTGGACTGTGGGAGGTAGCCGGAGAACCCGGAGAGAACCCATGCAGACATGGGGAGAACACGCAAACCCCCCCTGACCGATTCGTTCATTATAAGTCACATGTCTTATTAGAAAGACAGCAGGCCAGTATACAGGGAACTTTCAAGATGGAGTCCTATGATACGCAAGTGCAAGAGGATGCCTTTGTTTTGTAACTTACCAAGAATTATCATAACAAAGAAAACATACACGATTTAACTTATATGTTGTGTGTAACTTAAACAAAATCTAAAACGTAGACCTCAGCAGTGCTATGTATAAGCCAGACTTTCCTCAGCAGAAAACCGTTTATGGTGTTCTCCTGTCCTACTGACCTCTGGATGACCCCTGCGACACCCCGTCCCCTCTCACGAGGACAAACCCTCAGGCCCTCCAAGACCAGCGTGTGACCCTCATCAACCACCAGGTCAGACTCCAGCGCCACCTAGTGGGGGGAGGAGGGGGGAAGGCAGGGGGCAGAGGTCAGAGGTCAGGAGATAGAGAGGAGAAGAGAAGGAGGGATGGACACAGTGAGTAAGAAAGAAATAGCAAGAGAAAGAAAGATGAAAAGAGAGAACGAAAGTGGACAATGACAGTTGCTGAGTGAGAGAGAGAGAGTGAGAAATATAAATAATGAAATAAAATCTCATGGTGTACTATCATTTTGTGTTGCATTGTCTTCTACTCTGTTAAAACACAATCTGTCTAGAAACAGTCAACACTACTATATATGTATCTACAGTGGCAGTCAAAAGTGTGGACACACTTTCCCATTCACTTCAATGGGAAAGTGTGTCCAAACCTTTGACTGGTACTGTATGTGTGAATCACATTATGTGTGAATCAGCACGATATATGACTGTTGTAGTCAGACCTACATTCACTTCCTTTAAACAACTGAAACCCCATGGTTTCTATGGGAGAGAGTGTGTTGTTGGAACCTTGGTCTCTACCAGGCTGTGCCATCCATGCATTGGATTTAATTCAATTAAAACACTCTAAGTACTCCAAGAGTACTCTTGGATATGTTACTGTAGTATCCATCCATCCATCCAGCCTTCCTTCCTCCTTCCCTCCCTTCCTTCCTCCCTCCCTCCCAGCCTTCCTTCCTTCCTTCCTTCCATCCTTCCTTCCTTCCTTCCTCCCTCCCTGATCCCCTACCAGCCTGCCGGCCCTTCGAGCCACGATGACTGTCCTTCCCGGTTCGGACATCCAGCAGTGGTAGCGGTGAGGCAGGTAGTCGTTGCCGTCGTAGATGCCCTGGGAGATGGCCATGACGTCGTCGTAGTCCTGGGGACCAGCCAACCAGAACGTCAGGCCGTCGCTCTCACCCAGACGGCTGCTCGCCATGGCAACACTTAGGCTGTACAGTAGAGGCAAGATATTAGGAACAAAAAAGAAAAATGTAAAAAATGTATTTGCAATTCATCCATCCATCTGTATCTGTCTGTCCGTATGTCCGTCCGTCCGTCCGTCCGTCCGTCCCTCATCCAGAAGCATTGTGCCCATTCACACAGAGGGGGGACGTGCCCCCTCAACTATTTGAAATCAAATCCATAGTATTATGTATGTTTGTCAGGGCTCGAAATTATAAGTAGCTAAATCTTGCTAGCCTACCTCTGTTTTATATAATACAGTAGGAGGAGTTGTTAAGCTGTGCCCCCTCAAACGAATTGGGTGCGTGACGCCTCTGCCCTCCCTCTTGCATCTATTTCTGTGCCTGGTTCTGTGGATACTCTGTCTTTTGTTACTTAGACCCTCTAGATCCAAGAGGCATCATATAATATTATCTTTTGAAACCCAAGTACTATCTGTTCAGCACTTAATGCACCACCTTACTTACTGACACTTATACAGTAAAAGCTGAAAGCTATATTGTCCAATAGTTGACTTGGTGGACAATGTACACCTATCTGTCAATCATTACAGTAAATCAGAGACTTACACATAGTACAATAAATATTTCCAAAAGTAATAAAACCTTAAAAATATATTTTTCTAAAGTTTTATGTTTGTGTTTTAATTTTAAGCTTATAATCTTTTGTAATTGAATTACAGTTATATCTGCAATTATCCTACATTTTATTTTAGGATGACTTAATGGAGAAAATTGGCTGCTTGTAATTGTAATTACATAAAGCCTACCATATCGTTTTAGACATGGATCGATATTGTCTAAGCTAAATGAGTTAATCATTTGCAACAAAATAATCAGGTTTTACATTTACCTTTAATAAAATGTGTATTCCTTGTTGGAGGATGGCTTCGAGCAGGGTATTGAACAAAAGTAATTTTTAAGGATGTAAAACTAGGGATTGTTAAAAAATAATTGTAGAGTTTATAGAATTATAGTGCCAACCCTGTCTACATTCATTCACTTATAGTAGGTTATACCTTTATCATTTTCTATGGAAGGTTTATTTAAAGCAGATTAAACTCCTCCATATAGAGCGATTAAAAAATATAGCACGATCATTTAATCGTCTTCAGTTTAAATGGATGCAGTCTTTATGCCTTATGAAAAAGCAACAGTTCTTTTAAAATATTTCAAAACTTTCCATCCGCTGATTGTAGGCTGGCTATTCAGCTTTTAGAAAATTCAAAGATCATAAACACATTTTGGCACCTCTTTAATCGTATTCCAAAATACTGAAATGTTGTATTCGAGACAATTTATTTATGGTTAGAAATAGAATCAAATGTCATTGCATTCTCATTATTTCATTCTCTGTGCAAATTTACCTCGTGATTTGCTGTGGGTCGCTTGGATTTGACGTTCCAGTATAGTGGTTCAACTGCGACTTTCAGGAGAGGCGTGGACTTCAGCCCGTTCGCTCGGTTATATAGGGGCCTGAACGAAATATAATTCAACCAGACCAGTGAAATTCCGCTTTTATGAATTGTCAGTTGTAAAAGGTTGACTTTGTCCCTACAACAGTAAGTTGGTTTAATGTTGGGCATGTTGTGAAACGGGTCTAATGTGCATTGGCACAATTTGGCAACAAGGACACATTGTTATTGGAGTGACAGATAATTTTTCAACGTTGTTAGTTGATGGTCTTGGATCGCCATCAAGAGGCGAACATAGGCACTATCGCTGTCTTTATCCCCTTCCTAAGAAACTCTTTAGCATACAAGACAATTAAAGGTGTAAAACATTTGTGTGTGTTTGTGTGCAGGGTGTCATGTTAATGTAAATTACACACCTGCACCGCTCATTCACCTAAACCTTTTTTGCGCCTCCTGAACTCTGAATAGCAATGTATTGTATTATATCATATATTTCATATTCTATTTAACAGATCTTCGCTGAACAACCGCAAAAATTTTGCTAGGAAGTCAATTCTGTTTTCCCCTCCATCCTGCAATTGTCAAACTTAAGTTTATATTGTTGTCAGCTTGTGCCATAAGGTTTGTGATACAAATACATACAGTATGTGTCTACTGTGTGCCTGTATAAAACCAGTGGTAAAGTTTCTCACCTGGCATTTGACATTTGGACATGTGGTAAGTAAATGATTATAATAATATTTATTCTTTTATTTGTATATAAGGGCTTTTCTGAAACCCAAAGAGGCTTCACAAGGTTAACATTAATCAAATAATAAAAAATGAAAAAAATTTAAATACATTTTTCTTATTCTTATTCTAAGTTGATTTGTTTCATAGATATGAATTAAGTCAACATCACACTGTCAAATTGCTTTATTATACAAGAAGAAAACGTAAAAGGAGGCATATGTAGAAAAAAATAACATCAGCATGCATCTATCAAACATTAAATTAAAGCTTACTAAAATGTGATCAAATAGGAGCGATGAAATGAATATAAAGCATTGCCTGAATATCTTACAGGTGATATCATTTGTAGATAGTTTTATAATGTTCATATTTTACAGTAAGTTGAGCCAGTTGGTAAGCATTTGACCAGCAGTTAAATCACATTTAGAATTTTTATTGTTTTCATCTAAAAGTAAGTCAACCTTTCTGTTTATTTTGTTTATCGATTTAAACAGATTGTTGTACTCTAACCTGCACTGTATTCTAAAACACATTTCATATTAAATGTCTGATATGTCACTATATTTCAAGCTGTTACAATGTTTGTTACCTGGTAGCATATGCACCTGCATTATGACAAAAAACGTCCTTGACACACAAGCAAATAATTTTATGTTGCAACATCGATCACTGAGAGCACCCTCCTTACAACCACGGCAACCAGCATCCCACAGGGGGGGGGGGGGGGTCTCCTCCGGGCTAATGTGTAATAACCTCTGACCTTTTTTTCAGTCATGGATAGGGGGTGGGGGGGTCATCCACGTGTTAGACTCTGTCTCTCCAGGATGAGGTAAGGCTGTGGCTAGGAGTCTGGAAGCATGTGGTTGGGCTGGGGCTGGAGGTTTGGCTGGGTCAGGGGCATGCCCTCTGACTGGGGCTGGAGCAAAAGCAGTGGGCTGGGGTCGTGAACAGAGCTCAGGGGTGGGGACGATGGCTGCGAGCCTGGGGGTTCTTCCATAAACAGCACGGGACCATGCTCACCCAGGAAAGAGTATACCTGATTTAAAATAACCATTAGGATTTATTTTTCAAGAAATAAATACAAACGATTTTAAACAAATTATAGAATGCAAATATGCATTATCTATATATATATATATAAATATTTCTATTTTATGTGAGCTGACATTTCAAATGTAATAGCAGGCTGGAGCCACAGGAGGCCAGTAGTGCCTCCCCATGATAAAAGAGCAATGATGTCATGTGGGTGGGGCCCGTTCCCGGTATATGATTTCCTGGTTTGACTTCAGCAGGGGGAATTGTTTGGCATGGGATCTGACGTTCTGAAGAAATACAGAGACTCAACCAGTCTTGTTAGATTTTCTTTTGAGTTGAGTGTTTTACACGTTTGGCTGGGGAATACCATCAAACCCTTTTAATAAAAAATAAATAAGCAATTGGTAACAACCAACTGAGGTGGTCGCTCCTGGAGGAGCTAACCCACCAGCTGGCCTTGGAGACAGTGCCCATCCTTCCCCACCAGGTGTGTTTGAAATGTCAGATCCAGACTACCTCATTTCCACACCTATACACACACCACAATTCAGGGCTAGGACCAGAGCCAGGGCCAACAATAAACCCTAGAGGTTTGAGTAGGCTCATGTATCGTAACAGAGACAAAGGTTTGACGTTAGGAAAGAAAGTGTGCTGAGAGCAACAACAACAAAGACGGCATATCGTTTTTAGACTGGGCACCAGGGTTTCTGGAGGTTCTGATACACTAAACCCACAAAGTCGTAAAAAAAAAACTCAAACGCAAACTCTTGTGTTTTTCAACCAACCTAACTTTGTCCACGGCCATGCAGCTGTGCTGTTTGAATAACTGAACAGATTAAATGGTTGTGTTACCCTTTGGGGGATTTCCTGTGTTGGTGGAGGAGGGGGAGGGGGAGGAGGAGGAGGTGGGGGAGGGCTGGAGGTCCAGGGTCTGGCTGCTCCCTGGTAGGCCTTCCACAGCCTCCCGTACAGAAGGTCCAGCTTGATCTTAGCGTACAGCTTGGAGGGGTCGAAGCCATGGGGTTTCGGTTTGGGCTGGTCCTGGTGGTGGAGAGAAACTACAATGTTACATCATCTAACAATAATAATAACAATAATTCGTTTTATTTATATAGCGCTTTTCTAACACCCAAAGTCGCTTCACAGCATCAACATAGATAATGTGACAAAAATAAACAATTGGACAGAAATAGTATAACAGATAGACAGCAACAACAGTTCTAACTATAAGCAAGCAAAAGGATAGTATCATCTATCTGAGTGCATGGATTAACAATAACAGAACAGAAACAAATGTATATTTTACATATACTGTATATATAATAAATAAAGATGAGTGTTGAAAGTGAACACATATCCTCATATCCTTTATTTTGTTAGGTTAAATGTATTTGCCTGAGTTTTCGGTCCCTGAGGCGTTCCACTGGGAGTCGCAGGTAGGGGACGCTGCTGGATAGAGGCGTCCGTGTTGTCCTAGAGAAAAAGACAGAGTAAGGCTTATTTGTACATGGGAATGTGTATGCATTGAGACACACACACACATTCACAGAGAAGCAAAAAAATAAATACAAGTTAGATATAGTGGCGGTTTTAAGCAGTTATATTTTAACCACTAATAAAGTGTTTATTATTACGATCTATCTCTGATGGTTAGAAATAAAAACCAAGCATACTGACTCTGTCAACTCTTCTTGCTAGCTGAACGTTTCAGTGCATCTTTCTTAACCTTTACAAAAACCACCTCTGCTTGACATGAAATATAGATCTCTCTCTTTGTTTTCTCCTATTTTTGTCACCTTGTAGCTGAATTTTAAAAGTATCTGTGCCTAAAGTTGCAACCAGGTCAAACCATTTAACCGCTCAGTGTCAGCAGAGCACAACAGGATGTCAGCCAGAGAGCACAGGTAGCTAGGGGGTGGGGGGTGTAGTGGTTGTCAGGTCAGCTTCACGAGAAAAACATTCTGAGTACTCTGGTAACAGTATAACCGTTCAGCTTGAACGTTCTCTGTCGTCAGGCATCAGTTATTTCTCATGATATTTTATTCTATTATTATATGTTTAAACTTGAAATGAATGACGTACAATTGAGAAAGCAATGGACGAATGATGTTGATGTTGGGTGATGATGTGAATTTGGACCAAGTTGCATCCAGGAAACGCATTGTCTATAGTTTCTTTATTTGCTTCTGTGAAGTTGGCTCCCCCTAGCCTTAGATAGCCTACCTTATATGGTATTGTGGTCGAAACTAAAGCTGCTTTATGTGTAAAAAAAAAAAAGAAGAAAAAAAGAAAAAAGTACAGAACAGGAAGCTACCAGTAAAGGGCACACTGGCGGAATACGTACTTACCTAACTCAGACTTCGTGGTTTTAAGTGTGCCGGTGATTTACTGTGAAAACCGTGTGCCCAGTTGTCGAAACAAATCATACTATCTAATAATCAAACGCTTAAATTAGGATGTGTTCTATTTAAATCAATTAGAAGTTTGTGTTAAATAATAATAATGAAAAAAAAAATATTTCTGCCTGAATTTGATACATTGCGGTTTCAAACAGATTGCGTTTACTTTGCATTCCAAAAGCCTTATAGGCATTATAGTCTAATAAGCATTGCCTTTCCAAGTGACAGAAAACGAGATAAATGCATTTTAATTGATGCATTGATGTGGTTACCTTTTACGGTGTAATTTTCCACTAACTTGTCAGAAAGGATGTTGGGTACTGATTATTTCCTGTGCTCAATGACATTACTGCAGACGGAAAGATGGCCACTTTCCACCTGAATTCTAATCCGCCAACCATTTTTCCGCTGTCCCCCCATGTCTCAAGCACGAGTTGCCGATGACTATTCAATTACGCTACCATACCCTTGCCTCATTTGAAACATTTCACATTCCTCCATCACCTTACCATATTTCATTTTCGTAATCCCAAATTATTTAGTAAAAATAAATTGAAAGTTATTCATAACACAATAATGCATTGCCCTTACATTGCAGTACTTCATTACCGTTTCCATGTCCTGTATGCCTTTTTCTCTGTCCCCTCTTTTTTTGTAATTTGAATCTTTAATTTAAAGTGCTTTGTGACAAGCAAAGTGCAAATTTTATTGTTATTATTATTATTTTTAGAAGAAGAAGACGTTTGAATTGTGCCATAGTCGTATTTCACTGTCTGCCCTCCAGCACGCTGTGGTTTTATGAAGTCCTGTGTGTTTTAAGTAAGGCTTCATTGAGGGGAGCACTACAGAACACGCAGTGTGTTTTGGAGTTGATAGAAAAAGGTGCTCACCTCGGTGTCTATGCTGCTGTGATCTATCACATAACGAACCTCAAACACCTTCCTCCTGGAACAGGAAGTAAAAGAAAACAAAACATTAATGATCATGAAAACATGAACACAAAGGGGGGGGGGGGGGGGGGGCTGTTTGTGGGAGCTGGTGTGTGTGGGTGCATGCTTCTGAGTGTGTACGTGAGTGTATGTGTGTGTGGGTGTGGGTGCATGCTTGTGAGCGTGTGCGTGTGCGTATGTGTGCGTGTTTGTCGTGCCAGGGCCCACCTGCAGCAGTGTCTCCAGCAGTGGACTATGGTGAATGTGACGGACAGCACGCAGGTGAGGAAGCCCGCCACCATCAGAAACCACTGTTCCACCGTCCTCACCTTCTTCTCCTCCTCCTCCTCCTCCTCCTCCTCCGTACGGGCGCCCACTTTGACGGCTTCGGCTGGGGAGAGGTAAACAAACAAACAAACAAATCAACAAACGGGTCAATAAATAGATGGATAAATGCATCCCTTGCTGGAAAACAATGATCAAAGAGCTGTTTTAGGGATCGATGTTATGGATATTATTTAGACATTGAGAGATGTTTTAGGGAAAGATGTTATGGATATTATTCAGACATTGAGATAGAGATGTTTTAGGGATAGATGTATAGATACTGTATTTTTCAGAGGTTGTTTCAAATATTGGCATGTAGGGAGACACGGGAAATTAAATATATTTTTGTTTGTTTTTATTATAGCCCTATGTTATTCCACATTTAAAAAACTCGTGAGATCATGTTTATGACAGGTAAAATCGTAACAGCGTAATTATTATTGTTTTTATTATTATTATGTGGTTGGGATCCGATGTGTTTTACATATAGGTCAAAGCCAGACACGCGCTCGGCATCCATCTAGCTCATGACAAATTGATGGAAGCTCCATCATCTTTAAGGCCTGCTTGTCTTGAAATTGAACAATGAAAATGAATGGGATTTTGACATTTAGCGGACGCTTAAATCCAAAGCGACTTAGTGTTTTTCAACAAGATATGGTAAAAACCATAAATCAGGAAGATAAATAAGTGCATCCCTGACCCAATCGCCAAAGACAAAAGCATTGCAAGCGCCACAACGCCAGGATACAAACGATGTGAATCTAAAACCTAACCATCGGATAAGAGATGGCTTCAATTAAAATCAATACTCAGTCTTTTAATTTAAATTCAGTACAAAAATAAGAGTACATCAAATGCAATTGCAAAGCATCTAAGAGGCAAAAGGTTAGATGGGACATGGCAATGTTATAGGAAATAGAAGGCTTAACCCTCTGAGCCCCAAGTCATTTCTGGGTGTTTTTTTGCTCCTGTTTTTTACTCACTCTGAGCTTATTTTCCACTGCACATGCAAGTCCTGCACCTCTATGGAAACAGTACAATCATGGCCAGAAGATAGGTTAATTTAAAAAGGTAGAAAAGTGATAGGAAAAATGAATAGTGCTGGCAATCATTTGGACACCTACAAATTTAAGAAATTCATGTTTAAAATACAAGCTCACAATAGCGTCTGAGACAGAATGAGAGTATGAGATATTTAACCTTTTAATATAGTACACCTACTTTCTCAGGTCTCCTTAAAACAATGTCGCCCACCTAAAAGTCACTGGACTGTCTAGGGCCAAAACACATTACTGTCTTGCTAATACAATAGCAACTCTTTAGATCCCTCGGGTCATCTGGAACAAATCTGACGACTGTTCCCATAGTGGAAAAAAGAAAAGAAAAGTGATGCTGCTTTTTGCTGCTAGGGTGACAAGCACCTGGAAACAACTTCCAGAATATCTGAGAATCACTCCAGGCCTGACTACTTCTAAATAAAAAAATACATCCGTTGTCAATTGCAGAACTTTTACACAATTTGTCTTCTTTGCAATTGTATTTCTCCTCACTATTGTAATGGGAAAAATAACACCGTGAGATACAATATTATTAAAACCGTTGGCTATAGAACTTTCTGATATGTAGCTATGGTACATGTCCGTTTGTGTAAGTTCTTGGGAGACTTCTCACCCACTACTCTCAGTCTGTGTGAAAGGATAGGGTACAAATGTATCACCTATAGTTACGGTCACACCGCAGGCCTTAATGCTCAGTTCGGGTTTGTGCTCAGATCAGATTTTTTTTGTTTCTTCTTTTTCTGTGTGAACTCTTGCTGTGAAATCTTGGGCATTACATAACTCTCACATGCATTTGGTGACACAGGGGACATGTCCCCCCTACTTTTTTTGTAGGCAGTATTGGACCCCCCCCCCCCCACACACACACACACACACACACACACACACTGTTTACAGTCAAAAAACAAACTTTATAAATTTTTAAAAAACAGGAGACACGGAAAATGTACTGTGTACCCCCGACCTTTGAAATCGAAATTCCGCCGATGCTCATCCGCGGCGGCTGGGAGGACCTCGAGAAACGATGAAGGGATTGGGGAGGCTACAACAAAGGTTTCAAGGTCCCCGTCTGTCTGCTGAACTGTTTCACCACAATGGGAATTGATTGCTCCTCTCTGACTGTGTGTAGTGCTCGCCAGATGGCTCGCCGCGCTTGTTTAACCGTCGCTTTTTAAAATCAGGAATTTGTGTTTTTGTTTGAAGTCCTCGTTTTTCGCCACAGAGGTAGATTAACACCACGTGATTTTCTTATTATTGTTTTTATTTGTTTGTTTTTGTTTAATTCCTTGCTATGTCTGGGCCTGCTTGCCTTAGGTAAAGCACCTTGAATTGTCTCGGTGTAGGAGAGATCTGTTATACCGTTCCAGTCTAGGTGTATGAGATGTGTTATACAGTTCCAGTTCCAGCCCTTCCTTTCCTTGCCTCACAAGATGGAAACTTACAGTTTTAAATGTAATAACACAATTATTTACCAAACCACAGAACTTATATTTTATATTAAAATCTTTATTATAATATATCTATATTCTATATTATAAAATGTATTTTTATAATTATCAAGTAATTATATTGAACCAGAGCCATATTGTTTTTCCTCCCAAAACAGAAATATGAAATTTTGAAATGAAACTCAATCAATGAAAAACACATTAAATGCAAATAATCTCTGGCACGGTACCTACGATCCTGGTCTCGATACACTTCTGGAACACCCCGGACGGAAACGTGTTGAAAGTGCAGCACACACTGCTGTTCTCCCCAACAGCGCCCCCTGTCAGGACGATCTGGTATCTGTGGCCCCTGTCGCTTGCGTTCCAGACCTCGACGCTCTCTCGGAGCGCGGGGGGGATGTACGTTCCGTGGGCGGGGTGGTAGGTGGCCAGGTGGGTGGTGTTGGGACCGCTGGACGCGATCCAGTTGACCTGGCTGACACTGTCGTTCTGCAGCAGGCGACAGAGGACGGAGATGCCGTCGCCGAGGGGTTGGATGGAGATGGAGGCCATGGGCTCTGCTCTGCCTGTGGAGGACCAAGAGATGATTGACAGAGGCTGCACCATGTTTATCCACGGTGTGGAAGAGTCCCTAAAGGGATGCTGGGGATGGCTTAAACACACATACACACACACACACACACACTGACAAGCAGACACACACATCCCTCGCAAACACAAACACACACACGAACAAGGACACACACATACTAACACTGACACACAAACACACACTGACACACACACTGACACACATAAACACACACCTCGCAAACACGAACACACGCATTTTAACACTGACACACAAACACACACATTGACACACACACACACACACACACACACACACAAGACAATACGTACACCACCTCTCCCCTCACTACATTCCACCTACTCTCTCCATCCGCTCAACCCGTGAATAAAAACACACGCACCATGAAGGACCTCGACGCGTCCACAAAGTGCTTGAAACACAACCAGAACACCATCAGATCCTTCCACTGCAATTGTTTAAAATCAGCGGTTGAAACGAGTCCGTACCTTTGTGGGTGAAGACCAGGAGAAGCGTCGCGAACATCCACCGCAGTTCCATGGTCGTCATTTCGAAGGAGGCCTACAGCAGCCTCGTCCGACGGTCGTCAAGCTAACACTTTGAAGGGATTTCAACAAGCCTCTTTGGTCTCTCTGTGACTTTCTACCTCATTTCAGCGAGAGAGATTCCTGTTTTCTGATGTCCTTTATTGATCATTTGGAGACTTGGTTTTTAGAAGGCCATGTTTTCACATCCTTCATAGTTTCTCTTTCTCGGTCTCGGGCTGTGTAACCTTTTCACTCTTACTTCTTCTTCCTCCTCCTCTTCCTCTGAAGAATCTGAAGTGCTGAACGCGCTCGGTCGGAATTTTATCACCACCACGCCCCCTTTGTCAACAATCAAACTCTGTTCACTTCTCTCTCTCTCTCTCTCTCTCTCTCTCTCTCTCTCTCTCTCTCTCTCTCTCTCTCTCTCTCTCTCTCTCTCTCTCTCTCTCTCTCTCTCTCTCTCTCTCTCTCTCTCTCTCTCTCTCTCTCTCTCTCTCTCTCTGTATCTCTTTCTCTCTCTCGCTCTCTTTCTCTCCATTTCAACACCCTGTCTGTCTGTTTTACTTTATCTTTGTGTCTGAACAGAAAGGAAGTGAGAGGTGGTTTAAAACTTCACATACATACACACACACACACACACACACACACACACACACACATTTCTATATACACACACATACACACAGACTTCTTAGTAAAATGTGGGTTTGAGTGAGGTTAGCGTGTACCTCGCTTTGGATAAGAATTGCCTTCAGAAGTAAGCGGGGAGCATGTGAGAAAAGAGCCATCTGAGACATGCTTGGTTTCATTCTGGGTTTCTGTGTGGGTTTTGATTAGAATTATTTATCTTCGTTGAAGTGTTCGTCTCGACTGTTTTGTTCAGCCAGCCTCGTACCTCGTATGCTGGTAATCATTACCTATGAGACGCAACCATGCCGATGACCAATGTACTTCCATCATTACAATTCAAAGTCTGCAAAGTCAGCCCACATCTCCTAAGCCTGGAGAGCCTTGTGATAATGTGAAGTAAGGCATACATGGTGAATTTCATTTTCATTTAAGGATGAATTTAACATTTTCGTAGATGTTGTGCAACTTGAGGGACCTGATTGGTGAGCTCCTTTTTTGATCTGGTCTAAATGACCAGAAAAAGATGACATGGTGAGACGATTCCTGTGTGTGTGTGTGTGTGTGTGTGTGTGTGTGTGTGTGTGTGTGTGTGTGTGTGTGTGTGTGTGTGTGTGTGTGTGTGTGTGTGTGTGTGTGTGTGTGTGTGTGTGTGTGTGTGTTCTGGTGCTATAAGCCGGTGGCCTCGTCGTCACTGAAAACGTCTCATCTCACCGACTGTGTGTCAGGCTGTGCTGTGGCCTGGGCCAAACAGGCAGGCTGGCCCTTCTCCCCAGAGTCTGCTGTTGAAATATTAATGACACATGGAAATAGAGAACATGAAAGAGATACCCCAGAAAACCCAAAATAAAAAACGGGAGGGAAGAACATCAAAGGCATGGCCAGCAGAGGGCGCCTCGGCTGCACCAGCAGCATCAAAGACATGCCGTTATTATTGCTGCTGTGGGCTTTGGGTGGATGGATAGAGGGATCAATCGACAGACTCACAGGCAGAAAAACACACACACACACACACACACACACACACACACACACACATCTCACGCGCCGACAAATACCTCCTCTACACAACCACCGCAAGCTTTCTTTTTTTCTTTGACACACAAAGGCGAGCTTTGGCCTTGGCTTATGTTTTGTCAGCTCCCCCGTACTGACGTAGTGTTGTGATCGGCCATGATTCACGTGGCTGTGACTCGCCCCATTCAATCAGCGAGACAGCTGGCCAAGAACCCGCGTCGCCCAGGGTCGCTGCGGCAGCGGCCAATTGGAGTCCAGGAAATCGTCGGTGTCAAGGTTACGCAACAATGGGGTCGGAATGTGGAGTTGGCCGTGGAGAGGTGGAGGTGCTAGAGTATGTGCTGGGGCCTCTGTGAATGTTGTCCCTGCACGTGGAGAGGAGAGGAGAGGTGGAGAGGGAGAGAGAGAGAGAGGGGGGGGGATAAAGATAATCTGTGTGTGTGTGTTTATAGTTTCTATTTGGGCAATAGCATCAAGCAACGATGTTCGGTTTTAAGTCCACTTGAAACCAATTTGAAGGTTCAATATTTTTCAATGATTCTATATAACGGAGTGTCATTTTACAGGTAGTGGGATATAAATCTGTAAACCATCTTTAAAAAAGAGAGGTTCTAAGTTTGAAACAATGTTGGCACAACAAAGATCAATGTTTCATTTTGAATCTCCATTTTGAAAGGAGTATTCACAAGTGCCACAACGGGCCAGGATATAGACATCAACACATTCTTTATCGATTTTATTTCTCCTGTCTCCTCTCTCTCTCTCTCTCTCTCTCTCTCTCTCTCTCTCTCTCTCTCTTTCTTTTTAGGCATTGTAATACTCTCCCTCACTGAGAACACTAAGCGCTACACAGAACAAGCGTTAAAACGGAATGAGAAGATTAACAAAGTGAATAAAGGCTCACCCCCTCACCCCCCCCCCCCGCTCTCCTTCCTGCTTTGCCCCCTCTCTTAACCCTTTGACCTCTACAGCCCCCACCACCGCTCCTGTTTTATCTTCATCCCCACTCCTCCCTCCTTTTGTTGAGCTCTTCATTTATCCTTTCTGCCCCACCTCCTCCCCCCTGTCACCCACCTCTCTCTCTCTCTCTCTCTCTCTCTCTCTCTCTCTCTCTCTCTCTCTCTCTCTCTCTCTCTCTCTCTCTGTCTCTGTCTCTGTCTCTGTGTAACAGTGTTTTGTTTTTCACAATCAATGATCTGTCTTTTTCCCACAATGCTACTGCTTGGGCCCAGTTCCGGGAAATTAGTTCAACCCAAATGCATTGGGACCGACATCGCTTCTCCCCATCACACACACACACACACACACACACACACACACACACACACACACACACACACACACACACACACACACACACACACACACACACACACACACACATTTAATTTGACTTTAGGAAGCAAATCATCTATCAGACTGCCAACCACTTCTTTTTTGAGTGTGTTTGAAGTTACCGCAGACTTTTTTTCTTTTGTTGTTTTATAATCCTCTGAACTAAAATAGTCAGTTACCCTAAATGCCCCCAGATTTCTCTTGTCTTGTGGCATTCCTCCCTCCATCCTCTTCTCTTTTCACCCCCCTTCTCCAACTATGTCAGTCCTCTTGCTTATTTCCCTCCCTCCATCCCTCCGTCCGTCCTTCCTGGCACTTTCCCTTTCCACACGTCTCTGTCTCTCTCGCTCTGTGTTTCTCTCTCTCTCTACTCGTCCACCCATCCCCTCTCTTCTCCCTCTCTCGCTCTGTGTTTCTCTCTCTCTCTACTCGTCCACCCATGCCCTCTCTTCTCCCTCTCTCTCTCTGTGTTTCTCTCTCTCTCTACTCGTCCACCCATGCCCTCTCTTCTCTCTCCGTGACTCCTCTCGGTATCCACCACCCTCCTGCATCTCTCTATCTCTCTCCATGCATTCCTCTCCTCTTCTTTCTGCCCATACTTCTCTCTCTCCCTTGCTCTCTCTCTCTCTCTCTGTACATCCTTTCATCCTCTCTCCATCTGCCCCCCCCCTTCCTTCTCCCTCTCTCGCTCCATCTGCACCCCAACCTTCGGTTCTTTTCTCTCTCCATCTGCCCCCCCCCCCCATCTTCCTATCTTCCCTCTCTCCCTCTGCACAGACCACTAAGCCTGTGAGCAGTCGGAGTGTGTGATGGGGGGGGGGGGATTCGTGACTGCGCTGCTGGGGACTGGCTGTGTGCTGCAGTGCTGTAACAACACACACATAGTTCCCATGAGCGAACGCGCACACACACACACACACACAAAGTTTCCACAGAGACACGAGCACACACACACACACACACACACACACACATACAAAGACACACACACACACACACATAGTTCCCACAGCGACACGAGCGCGTGCACATACATACTCACACACACACACACCAAAACCGCAGGCTAATAAACACACAGACACACACAGGCACACACATACATGCACGTGCGAGAATGAAATCACTCACACACACACACACACACACACACACACACACACATAAACTGTAGTAGATGCGAACAAATACACGGAAGCCTAAATAAAGTGCATGAGTGAGAATTTTTTTTTATGTTGGCACAACACTATTGTGTTCATTACACACACACACACACACAAACATCCTTTTTTCCTAGATGTTGGCTTGGATGTGTATCCGCTATATTTAGCCTGTCATTGCAATTAGACCTGGTGACTGTATGATAAGAGGGGTTATTTAAGTATAACACCCCCCCTCCCCTTCCCCCCGCTCCATTAGAGAGGAAAGGGAAAAAAGCCTGAGTATCTGTCTGCCTGCCTGCCTGCCTGCCTGCCTGCCTGCCTGTCTGCCTGCCTGCCTGCCTGTCTGCCTCTCCTGCCATTGCCTGCTGTCTGTCTGTCTGCCTGCCTGCCTGCCTGCCTGCCTCTGCCTGCCCTGTCTCTGTCTGCCTGCCTGCCTGCCTGCCTGCCTGCCTGCCTGCCTGCCTGCCTGCCTGCCTGTCTGCCTGCCTGCCTGCCTGCCTGCCTGCCTGTCTGTCTGTCTGCCTGCCTGCCTGCCTGCCTGCCTGTCTGCCTGCCTGCCTGCCTGCCTGCCTGCCTGTCTGTCTGCCTGCCTGCCTGCCTGCCTGCCTGCCTGCCTGTCTGCCTGCCTGCCTGCCTGCCTGCCTGCCTGTCTGCCTGCCTGCCTGCCTGTCTGCCTGTCTGCCTGCCTGTCTGTCTGCCTGCCTGCCTGCCTGCCTGTCTGCCTGCCTGCCTGTCTGTCTGCCTGTCTGCCTGCCTGCCTGCCTGTCTGCCTGCCTGTCTGTCTGCCTGCCTGTCTGTCTGTACTGCAGGCGTAGTGTGAGTCTACATCACCAATGGTTTCACGGCTGCAAGACGAGAGAAAACTCCGTTTCTGTTGCCATCGGTTGAACAAGGAATCGGTTCCCCATGCGTGCGTTTCGTTGGAGGGAAATAAAGTGGTTCTCATCCTTTACCTGTTCACGCTGCGTTACTGTCAGCGAGTCACACTCCAAAATGCATGTTGCAAATGGCTGTTAAACCTCCCATGCCGTAGAAAAAGAGACGCCACTGATTGTAACTCTAAATAACACGTTTCACATTTCAGGTTCTGCCATCAGAAATGAAAACGTGCTGCGACGACTTGGAGACTAAACCCAATCAAAGTTTATGAGGTCATTATTTGGGGAAATGGAAGTCATCCCTACAATGGATTCTTCCTGCCGTGTCAGTACAGCACCCAGAATAGTGTGTGCGTGTGTGTGTGTGTGTGTGTGTGTGTGTGTGTGTGTGTGTATGTGTATGTGTGCTTGAGTTAGTGGGATATATATTCTCAGTGTGCCAGTCAAACTAGAGCTGTGTGTGTGTGTGTGTGTGGGAGAGAGAGAGTGATAGAACTTGGGGGAGGGGAGGGGTGCGTCGAGGAGGGTTAAGCAAAAGATGGAAGAGAACAAGACTGGGGACAGTGTGTCCTATAGCGTTCCTCCCTCCATCCTCTTCTCTTTTCATCCCCCTGCTCCCCTCCTCCTCCTACTCCTCCTCTTCCTCCTACTCCTCCTCTTCCTCCTACTCCTACTCCTCCTCCTTCTCCACTGTCTTTTCTCTTTTCGGATGCGTTGGCATGTGCTTGGCATGGTTGGCCAGGGGCGACAGAATGAGGTGCCAGATGGAGACACACACACACACACACTCATTCACACCCGTGTACACACACGCACACGCGCACACACACACCGATGCAAGCAAACCCACACAAATCAGCAAAAGGCATGCACATGCATACACACTGCATGAATGGGCACTCACACCAACTGCCCCCTGTGTGCACACACACACACACACACACACACACACACACACACAGCACACAGACATACGGTGCGCACACACAGGCACCTGCTCATGCGCACACCACCCATCATTGCTCTGACCCTATCCAATCAGCACAGCGCCCCTCCCCCACAACGGAATCAGAAGGAGGCGGGGCTGAGAGGGGGAGGGGGGGGGGGTTAAAAGGGAGGGCTGAGGAAAATTCCACTGGGTTATTGTCTAGGCCATCGGTGTGTGTGTGTGTGTGTGTGTGTGTGTGTGTGTGTGTGTGTGTGTGAGTGCGCAACTGGTATTATCCAACCTTGGGGTGTCAATGCCAAGGGGGAGACAGAGAGTCCTCCATGGGATCAGGCTGTAATTCATGTGACACATTCATTACGGTACCGTGTGTGTGTGTGTGTGTGTGTGTGTGAGGGGGGGGGGGGGGACGGTATTGTTTCATGTGTCCTATATTGCGTGTGAATAACTTTCTACATGTGCACACGTGCATTGTACATGTGTCTACCATGTGCATGTGTGTGTTTGTCTCAATATCGTGTGTGTGTATGTGCGGCTGTATATTTTGTGTCGGTTTCCGTATCCTTTATGTGCGTGTGTATTTCAGTGTGAGTGTGTGTGTGTGTGTGCATTAATGAGCACCCACACCCACCGGAACACCCCCCCCCCCCCCACCCCCCCTTACCCTTATTTCACACCAGATTGCACGTGTCTTTAACCGTTCAAAGTAGCGATGACTCAACAGTAGGTGATCTCATGACCAATCACGACATCAGATTGTCTTGCAGAGGCAGCAGCAGCAGCAGCAGCAGCAAGAGGCGTTCACACGACGCGTGCGTGCCCCCAACTTCAAACGCTGCCAGCTTTCGGGCACGTGCTCTCAGCCCCGGAACACTTGCAGTACTTTTCCTGCATGGACAGAGGAGGCTGCGGTCCTACGGTGGAAACATAGATATTTCCGTTAAACCGTGCCAGTTTTTTTTTTTTAAAAAGGCCGACTCCAGCCGTTAACGCACGTCACGATGTGTCATCGCGTTCGCTAAGTCACGTTCCTGGCGCGGGTTCAAGGTGAGGATTCATCTCAACGCTACTTTTTGTCGGAGAAACCGTTTCGAAGGGTTTCGCTGCAAAACACTGAGTGCTTTGATAAGATTAAAAAAAGAAAAAAATGCTTGCCTGGTCAGAATCATTTGGCTTTCCCCTGAGGTAGCAACGTCTGGGTCTGTGGCAGGACCATCGCGTCCCCTCGTCATGTTTTGAGCCTCATGAGATCTGCTGCACATTACAAATGACAGGGAAAACCCGTTATTTCAAACCAGTGGGTTTCTCTGCTGACCATAAGGATTTCGGGTGCACATACTCATTTCAAATGAGCAATCTGTAAGTGGATTTAAAGCCCCCTTTCTTTTGCTTGCACCGCAGTGTCAACCTATACCCGTACTAAACTGGCCCAGATAGTTCCTGGTCCTCATGTGGAAACGGTCCATAACCCACACAATGCTGACCCAAACATGATCAGATTGCAACAGATGATGAGAGATGACGAGAACCATAAATTGGCGGATTCAATGTTATAGAACATAAACTAGTCCCGGAGAAGTTCGGATCAGTTAGGTCCAGGTCAGCCATTATCTGGTACGGTAGTGTAACCAGGTCTTTTGGTTTTTTTGGCGGCAGCCAGTATCACATAACACTGCGAACAGCCCTCGGTGTTGACCTTGACTCCACTCAACAACATTCCGTGGGAAGGAGATGTCGAACCGGTCCCCGCCCCCCCCCCCCCACCACCTACTCGGCAGGTTCTATGTGTGTTACGGAAGACAACTGTGTGTGTGTGTGTGTGTGTGTGTGTGTGTGTGTCTGGGCCTGTATACTCTTGTCATTCTCCAATAGAGTGCTGAGTCAAGTATACTTCTTCCTCAAACTGAAAGAGGTCGGTGCTAATTGCAAGCTACAAACCCATTTTTTTAACAAAGCTATTTTTACCTTCTAGCTGCGTACCAGCCCCTCTTTTCATGACACCCCCCATCATCCTCGAAAAAATGTAATCCTCATTCGAAATGCTAATAGATGGCAGTCCTTTACTTAGAGATGTATGGTACATGTTTATGAAAACGTTTCATTGGAGGCACAATCCAATTATGTTGGAGGTATAATCGTTTCATGTTTTTTTATTGGTTGTTGGGGAGGTGAAGTTTGAACTGTCTCATAAACACATTCCTCTCTCAGGATGGTGTCCCTTTAAGTTCATGCCTAGTCCATGATGACATGCCATAATTAACTTACCAACACACCATATAATAATATATTTAACTTCTACAAATGATGCATGTGAGTATGCAGACAATAGCATCCGTTTTTTTTTATAAATATTATTATTAAATAAATGATCTGATAGGGTAGGAGGACTGTATGGTTAGAGCCTCGGCCATTGCACCAGCAGATACATAATGGAACGGCACTGCTGTCCACGCCATGCTAGGTTCATCTCCTCCATTTGCTGCTCCAGATAACCGTGTCAGCTTTTGGAATAAGGGTTAGCACAGTAACAAGCATATAGCATTAATGGGCCCTGTTTCATCCGCACTGTAACCCCCCCCCCCCCCCCCCACCCCCCCCCCCCACCCCACCCCCCAGCTGTTCTTTCAACCCCCATTTGGGAAACGAGAGCAACTCGGGGTCAAGTTCGGAATGGAGCGGAGGGTGCCCGTCATCTATAATCCATTGCGTTCACAGAAAAGAGGACACGACCAGCCATGCTGTATCCATTACCATTGAGTCCTCTGGAATCCTTACTGTGCAGTGAGGGGTGGCTATATAATGGAGCTGGCCATTTTGTCCGAATATTTATTTATTTATTTTTTATCTTTATATTTTTCATCATTTACCTATCAGCCTCATGTTTACTGAGGAGATTTGAACTGTAACTTTGCAACTGTCGCAGTCAAACACAGTGGCTCACAGTGACCCAAGGGCCTCTCTGTGTAGAGTTTGAATGTTCTCCCTGCGTTTGTGTGGGTTTCCAACGGGGGATCCGGTTTCCTCCCACTTACAAAAAAAAAAACACGGGTTAATACTCATATCAGTGCCCTGACTAGGCACTGCCAATAGAACTGGAGTCAGTCTGTCTGTGGCTGTGTGTTTGTGTGTGTGTAAAGTGAGGACATTTTAGAGCAAAGTTAGGACATAAAAGGCTTTTCCTCACTTTGAATGCGCTACAAACGTGTGTGTGTGTGTGTGTGTGTGTGTGTGTGTGTGTGTGTGTGTGTGTGTGTGTGTGTCTGATCTGTGTGTGCAAAAGTCTGCTGTGATAAGTTGGGCGAGCAAGTTTGGTGCAAATTGGCTGCCATGGTATCACCCAGACTGATTGTTGAGTGAGCAATAGCTGTCTGTCTGTCTGTCCATTCATTGTGCGTGCCTGGTCGGCAACCAATTTGTAAAGCCTTTGAGTCCTGTGACAAGCGGCAAAAACAAATCCAATGAATCAACATAATTATTGTTACCTGTATCCGTGCTAACAGTTTCTTTACGTTTAATGACATAAGTAAAATATTTCGTTTTTTTCACCCCACTTTTCCATGAAATAGCTTTGCTAGTTAAGAGTCCAGGGTCTTTGAGACGGGGTGTGCGTGGGCAGCTGTATTCCCCAGTCAGAGTGCCACTGTGTGGGGGCAGTAGTCAGACAGAGCAGGTGGGAGCTGGTCCTGGACAGACACACAAGGCACTGAACATGCTCACACAAACACAAGGCGGTGTTTTCTTTATACTTCCCTAGACAGGGAATAAACGTTGAGGGGTTTGCTGACCCCTAGACGTCTGTTAGGATGCCGAGCCGAACCTTGGAGGTGAGGTCGGGTTGTTAAAAAGTTTTGAAATGTCCGACCGAACGCACCCCGTCCTTTCTGCCACATAGCTTTTGTTTGTCCTGTCTGAATTTAGAGTGCTCGGTCTATGCAGTATAATTGTAAATGCAAAAACAGGCTAAAGGTTGCTTTCTTTCAAACATGCTTTGAAACACCATAGGGATTTTTAGAAGATACGGTTTTGCCCCCAAATACGTTTTAAACATTTGTTGTTTAATTGAAATTACCTAATGACTATCTATCGCAGCCGCTGAAAAAGTAGGCTTCGTCCTACCATGGACACCAATTACTTTGCATTACACCTCAAAGGACTCATAGTATGTCTTCCAAACTGCTAGAAAGCGGATTTTGTGCATATGTATACTATGTAGGGTTATATAAATGGCTCTGCTTGGCAGCAAACTGTGTTGAGTGGGCTGCAGGATTACTAAAGAAAGTGTATACACAGATGGGAAGAGTGTGAGACTCAAAGAGAGAATTAGGATTGCCCACGTAGGTGCATGTGTAAAAGATAGAGAAAGGAGAGAAAAGAGAGAAGAGGGGGGTGGGGGTCATGATAGAAGAGCAATGCGGATCTAAATTGTAAGACCAACCACACAGAATGTACCATACATATTGTAGCTAACGTTAAAACAAAAACAAAAACTGCTTTCATTGTTGTAAAGGTTCCCTGTTCCTGTTCAACACACAGATGTATGTTATTTTATCTTTTTTGGACAACTTACTGTACTGTGTATTTCAAGGTACAATACAAAGATATGTTATTTTACCTTTTATGGACGACATACTGTAGGTGTGATCTGTGTGTTTTAAAGTACATTTCTACTGCACCCTCTCTACACCTATGACCTATGACCTTCTTTCTCTCTCTTTCTCTCACAAACACACACACATACACACTTCTACAAACAAATATGTAACGTTCCTGACATAACAAGTCTATCACTCACTAAAGCCTTGATTAAACTTCCAAAGCGCCCCCGTAACCATGATGAACTTTTTTTTTCCCCACTAAACCTCTTTTGGTGAAATCCTTCTTTGGCCTCGCTTAACACATCGACCAACACATGTGGGGCACATTTGTTTTGAGCAACAAGTGCTCCTGTTTGCAAAGAAGTAGTTCATGGTGCAATGGCTCTGATGGAAACTAATTGCGTATGGCTTCAAACTCCCCCCATGACTCAAACCACCACACTGTATTTTAATGACATTTTGGATACAAATCCAATTCAACACCATTGGATTTTCCACGCGTTTTAAAACCCGACCAAAATCTATACTTTCTAGTTGGTCATGGTCCAAATGGTCCCCTTGTGATCAAGTCGAGACAGTACTTTTTTGCAGCCACTAAGCTGACCCCTCCACCTCAAACCGTGTCGTTCCATTTCTATTGACCTACGACCTCGTTGGCAATGGAAATGCCCCCTTTACAAATGTTGTATTAATTTAATAGGCTTATGGAAGTACACTAAGGCCTTGTGTATGCAACATTCCTAATAGAGTTTGTGCGCAATAATGTGTTTGGTTTCCTCGTTGTTCCAAAAGGGATGTGTGATGATCGGGATGATGCTGATGATGATCGGCTTACACTAAATCTGCATGACTAAGTGTATTTGTGTGGTTGCGTAAGATCTTTCGTTGTAGGTGTACTAACCCCGTCAATGAACCTTGATGTTGATTTTGTTTGTTTGTTTGTTTGTTAGATTGTGTTCCCCTGTAAAACACAGACATATCACCACCCCATGTTTATTTTCTGTTTTTTTGCTGTTTTTGTTCTGTTTTTTTTGCTTCTCTTACGTAAAGTTTCTTAACTAACACAAAAAAGTCAGCTCTTATAATAGGGAAGAGCCTAACAATCCAGCATGCAATTGTTGTTTTTGTTTCTTTAAATGTTTTTTTTTTCTCTTTAACTACACCTGACAGAAAAAACTACCAAAATGTCAAAACAGAGGTTGAAGAAAAATAGGAAAAGAAAATATAAATATAAATGAAACAATCAATATAGAATGACTAAAACCCAAGTTAATAGCAGTGGTCAAAAATGTCTGCCTTCTAACATTTTGCATTTCAGCCACCTGTTAGTCTTCTTACCCATTAACCAAATAAAACCTAAAGATTTACTATTACATACACATAAACATCAGCAGCTATAGGTTACTTAAATGTTGCTTTTCATAATCACAACGTAAGAGAATTACTTCACAAATATTCTACAAGTTACACACACAAGTGCTGTGTAGTTGCTGCTGCTTTTTTTTGTGTCTTTAACAATGTCACAGATATATCTACGGTTGCATATACACTTAATAAGGTTTATATGTTATGTCAATGTTAGAGGGTTCTTTGTTATGAAAGAGCTACTTATTTCCATACTAGGTAGAATAGGTAAAAAGGAGTTATGTCTGAAAAATGCACACAAGTACAAGTTACTACGACAACAATGTTATATAAATGCAAGCAAAATGAAAAAAGGAAAAAAATCGTTATATAATACTACCCCCTTGTAGCCAGCAGTTGAACAATTATACAGCTTTTAAAAAAATATTGTAAACCTTGTCAAATTTGTGGCTAGGTTTACACCGAAAACCATCAGTCTACCTTTTGTATCTATCTGGCACCGTTCCCAACCCTCTGTCCACAATACAAATTATTCCAAGATCTACTCTCCACCCAAACATAGCAGAAGCGATCTGCTACCCTAAAAACTATAGTCAGATAACATCGGTGACCCCCAAAAAGGCTTTAGAGCGTACAGCAAACTGCAAACTGGCATACATATAAAAAAAAACGTCTATATTTTATCAGTTGCACAAGGTGTTAAAGATTTAGTTTTTTTTGTACTCAGTGTAAACCTAGCCACACAATAATGTGTTTTGGCTCAAGTCATGCTCCCCTAAAACCGTCAATCGTCAGCATTCACACTCGTTTTGCCTCCGGGTAGATTAAAAGAGAACACATCCAAATAGAACCTCTCATGGATCGTAAGGTTTGGTTTAAAAATGATTGTATTGAAAATAGTTTTGCATCTCTCTCAAAACAAGTATTATCATTTTTTTTTTTTTCTCTCTCTCTCTTCAGTAAAACGCAATCAATAAATAAAAAATAACAAAATAGTATTCTTTTTTTCTTCTTTTGAATCTGTTTTTCAAATTGCCCTGCTTGAGAATAAGCAGGCAAGTTGGGTATAAAAAAAATGTTAAAAATAATAATAAAAAAAAAAATTCCCCATTTAAACCAAAATGCCTTTGAATGGCATTAATTCTTGATGCATCCCTTCAATAGACCAACAGTTGCTTGTTCAAAAAGAAGCCTCACATAATGCAACTATAACTTTAAGATTATATAATTTATTGTATTTTAGCTGAGTTCTAAAAAATATATATATATGTGTTTGTTAATTATAGTATATAAAGGAATTAATTTGTCCATTATAATAACAGAATGAATAGGCTCCAAACGCATAGTACAAAAACAACTGTACTGAGCACCTAGGTTTAAATTATGAGGCTCTTAATGGAAACTCAACAGCTGTGGTCAGTTCAAGGATATAGAAAGGGCCAAATGAAAACACTAGATCCCCTCAACCCCTGTTTGGGATTTAACGTGAACTTTGACCTCTTAGAGCCAGGGTTAGAGCTTTCATCTGACCCAATTGTACAGGACAACGTTCATTCAGACCTTGGTCATTAAGTTGGACCCCCAGTTGTGAAAAAGCATGCAAGGCAACACTTTCAGAGTGGATAGTCATTTGATACTGTGAATGAACATGTGTTTTTAATAATCTATCTTATTTTCTTTTCTTTACTTGTTTTACATTTTCAAAAAGGCTCTTTGAATCACTATTTAGAAAGCTGTGACTAATATCTCTTGTCAGGCACTGCAGTTATATTGCTCAAGAGATAACAATGTTATATTGTTCAAATTCAGGTAGGCCTCACTAGGTAAATTTCAAGCTAAGCATTACAGAGGCCATGTTGTTACAAAGGTTTAAGATTTTTATAAGCAGTGTTAGAGAGTAGCGATATTAATTTGCTTGCATAGAGCCCACATTAATATTTCATGGCCCTATGAATCATTTAAATGACAGCTGCCTTTTGTAACAATACCGGATTTACTGGCTTAGAACTCTTTGGTCCTTGGAAATTGGACCCAAAACCACCCGATGTTTGGGTGAACGTCACAAAATCGGGGCAATATTCGTTTTTTGTCGCCTGAATGCTTCAGTAAAACATGAACCCATAGGCCACATGTTTACCTTGAGATCGGTTGCAGATGGACATTGGAAGTCGATTAACCTTTTGATCTGAAAGCTCGAGAAAACGTCAACTATCAGCAACTGAATGACCACGTCTGATGTTACAAATAAACATATAGGCCTACATCGGCTGGCACAACAGAGAAAATCCAGTCCCCCCCCTTCAACTCCATGCACCCAGAACTCCCGGTGTGGAGACGCAACCGGAAGACATCATGTGCGCTGCGGTATAGTTTAGTCTTTTTGGTTTAAAGTGCAAATAAAACCTCTGTCGACTGCTTAATTTCAAACGTTGTAACAATTAAGATATACTGGAATTTTCTAAGACAGTCTCTTATACTTCTGGGGTATCTAAAAAGTCACAACGAGGTCATATATAGATATATATATATATATATATATATATATATATATATATATATATATATATATATATATAGATATATATATATATATGCACGATATCAGTGCTAGACATTAACAATTATTTCATAGCATTTCACAACACAGATGCTATATTGGGATGCGATCCAGTTGCGTTTCTCCGACCGACATCAACAAGTTCAAAGCATGTATAAAAGCACAAAACAGTAGTTGTTCACATTTCATCGAGGCATTGACACGATACTGACACTTCAGTCAGCGTTTGTCCAACCGAACACATGCATCACTATATCCAGGGTGAAATTGATCATTTCATTCCACCAAGACATCACCGGCTCTAGACCTATATTTTCAGATCGGCCATAACAGTCAACACGAGAGGCTGGAGAAACACTGACCGATTACATTTTTTTTTATAATTCCTGTTAGAGAAGGAAGTTAAGAAGAAAACCCTTGAAACTTGTGCCATATACGAGTGCTTACATTGGGAGATAGTTACAGATGTCAAGATGAAATATTTTTTTCTCCAAAATATAAATTTTCTCTGCTGGTGGTGGTGTATGTTTGTTGGGGGGGGTGGGGGGGGGGGGGGGTTATGAATAGTTAGTTAGTATAGTTATATGGTTTCAGTTGTGCTTATTTCTCGATTACTTCCTTCTGGTAATGATGATAAAGTGTCAGTTTGAAATTTTAAATCCAACCGCCAAAGAAATATCTAATTGATGAAAAGATAATGTTTTTTGTTTTACAAAAATCCAAACAGTATTCACTTTATGAATAATCATCATGGAGGAGGGCTTTTTAGAATCATTACAAGTGGTAAATCATTTCAAAGTAATAGTAGGATTCATAAAAAAAAAAAAAGGCAAATGAATGAGTGTGTTAGCAAACATTACACTACAACAATGGGACAGTTTTCCCATCCAAAACATTCACTGCCTCACTGTCCAACCCTTACAAACTCATCACCCCATACATCCCTTTTTTAACACACGAATAATCTGTCTAAAGACAATCCCACCAATCTATCAATCAAGCAGCTTTAATGACAGTTAAAAAAAACTGACATCCATCTCTTCCTCCCTCCTCACTCTCCTTTTGCTTCTCCCACCTCTCCCCATCACTCTCGTCTGATCGTATACCTTCCTCTTTAGCAGTCTTTCCATTCACAGATCCTCTGTGACGGTTTCGTGTCTGGTGGTTAAAACGGTGGCTCTTCTCTGGCCCTATTTATCTCAAAGGGCCTCTGTCTCTCCCTGCAATGAGATACTGTCTCACACACAAACACACACACACACACACACACACACACACGTGTACAGGCACATACACACACACACACACGTGAACACACACACACACGTACACGCACGCGCACACATACACACACACAGTCTCAGAAGAGGCAGCTCTTCTTTCACTGACGCTCTTAAACATCCCCCCCAGCCCCATGGGAGAGGATAGCCAGGGGGATAGACACTCCTGTGTTTCGCTACTAAGTGTGTGTGTGTGTGTGTGTGTGTGTGTGTGTGTGTGTGTGTGTGTGTGTGTGTGTGTGTGTGTGTGTGTGAGAGAGAGTGAGTGTGGTGACGGGTAGAGAATGAGGCAGTGTCTGAGTGTGTGTGTGTCAGGGATCCTATAAACTCCACAGCATGTGGAAGTGCATGTACATACCAACTAGCTGGTTGTCACTTCCCCATAGGGGTTGAATGAGCGGAAACACAATTTAGCATCTAAGGGCACACTGAGCCAAAAATAGCCATGGTAGTTTGCCAAAACCATAGCTGACTCCTTTAACTAAAAACAATCAAATGTATTTGGAAAAACAAATATAATTTGTAACAAACAATCTCAGTCCTTATTGTTTTGTCCATACCTATTTACAGTTGGAATAAAATGTTGATATTGGCCAGGTATTGGAATAGAAAGGAAGTGCCCCTGCCTTTTGTTTCCTACTGTGATGTAAACAGTAGGCAGCCATATTGGTTCCATAACCTATAACCCATAACAGAAGACACATCAAGTACAAGACAACAGAGAAAGCAGGGCTTTGTGTATAAATAGGTCTGGAGACCAGCCACCTCCCTCTCCTCCCTCTCTCCCTCCCTCTCCTCTCTCTATCTCTCTCTCCCTTTCTCTCCTTCTCCGCCTCTCCCTGTTGCTCCTCCACACGGTCTGTAGCTATGTCTGCTGTATGACCTCCACTTTGTCTCCCCCGTGTCCTTTGGCACAGATTTGAACATGCGTGTTGGGAGGGTCGAAGAGGACGTCATCACTGTTTGGTAGTGTGGCAGAGATTCTGTGTCTGAAAGAGACACTGAAACTGTATTGTAAATGTGTTGACGGTCTTGAGTGTGAAGTGGCATCACCATTTTGTTTTTAAATAAAGTGTCAAATGGTCACACCCAATATATATATATATTAGGTTTCCCTGTCCATCCTCACAAACTGTAACTACTTTCTTGTTATTTATCATGGCGTTACTTAATTTCATCCATTTTGATTAGCGTTTAGGTTTGTGAAGAACCCCAGAAGAATTCCATTGCGAGGCATTTGATGTTACATGAAGATTAGCACATAAGAAGATATCTTTTTTGTTTTATGCTAAATATTTGGGAAATAGAGGCTGCAAACTTGAGGTGAGGCGTGTGAGTGTGAATACACTGTGAGGTGTATTAAGCTCAGAACCTGCCAGTATCTTTTGTGCCGTTGTGTGTCTACACAAAGAGGAAACTATGCACATTCCAGGCTATCTCAGAGTACTACATCCAGTTTTAGTGGGTGACTAGTTTTAAGTGTTGCAGTCTTAGTGGGGGTGACTAGTTTAAAGTGTTTCATTACCAAGCAGTGACAAGTTTAAAGTGTTCCATTACCAAGCATCATCTTCCTAACAGACCCAGTCAAATGACCTCCAATCATCAAAGTGGTAATGTTATAAGAGAGATGAGGACTCCAGTTACTGCAACGCACGCGCACGCACACGCACACACACACACATACTAACCTTCCACTTTCCTTAACTCCTTGCCTTGATCTGTCCTTCTCCGATACCAACTATCCCCCCCCCTCGCTCTCCCTCCTACGTCATTCTTTAAATTCAGTCCAAAAAAGAAAGTGAAAAGCTAGGACTTATACTAGGGACATGAAGTCACTTCACACGTCAGAATCACTTTCCCTATAGCGCCGTTAGTAACTAACACAGCTGAATATAATGACGGCTGTGGTCAGCTCAACTAAATTGCTGCATTGCATTTAAATACATTAGGATGCCAATGCTTTCTTGTCTGTGAAGGACATTCATTTTTGGAGCACAAGATTAACCCTGTCAGCTCTCTGTTTCTTCCATCCACATCTGAAAACAAACAATTTTCAGCTCCTCAAACCAACTCCTAGATCTCATCACACCTTGTAACTCTCTGTCAAGACTCAGCGAGCGACAACGCTGATGGGTAAACCCGTCATGGCGACCGAGGCTTTCTACGGCACTCTCTCCCTGGAAACAACGGGACTGAATATAGACGCCGTGAACAACATATCGAGCGTGGCCTATGTGAAAATGGGAGTGCAAATTCTTTTATGAAAAGAAATTAAAAAAAAAAAAAAAAATAGGGTAAAGAAAATGTGAAAATTAAATAGGCCCACATTTAGTAAAAGAAAAACAATCCCAGACCAAAGGGAACGGTGTTTACAATTTGAAAAAAAAACCTTTCCCAGTGGATAACTTATCACCAACCACCATCTTTAGTAGCAAAAACTTGTTTTGTCAGTATTTAACTTTGCAAATCAATTACTCCAACTTCAAAATAAATGTGGAAGGCTTTTTATTCATACTCATTACACCAGATTGTTATAAAAGGGGGTAAATCATTTCCAGGGAAATCAAATCTGTAAATGGCTGCCGAGTTGTGTGACCACGGTGATGGCAGTTGGTGATTAACACAGGAAAATACAAGAAGGCAGAAGCAATCAGTCGCATGGAATGCTTCCCTATTCATCATCTTCCAAAACACTCTTTTTTTTAATCGTTAAAATCATCTTGAACAGAGACCCCTGTTTCATCTACGCCCCTCTCACTCCCGCTGCTGCACAGCAGTGTGAACCAACAGGGGATGGGATGAAACAAAAGTGCTCAGTTCAGCCTGCTAACTCAATGGGAAACCCTCTCAGCACAGTCCCTCATTGTATATACACATACAGTCTCCCACTAATCAAGTCAATATCCAGGGATTCTCCATGTTTCAATGGTGTTGGTATTTCACATGTATACAAATTACATGTCACATGATTTCACACAGTGATCGAAGACCCAAAAATAAATAAATAAATAAAGACTAAATTGCGTTCTGTAAATATTTCACCCCTTTAATATATGCATGTGCTCTGAAGGTTGGCAAGGAAAGAGAAAAATATTTATCTGTATCAGTATCAAGTGGATTTTCGGGATTTGATATAATCCAAATGATGTATTATGGTTTGTTAAACAAACCAGCTGAAGTATGTTGACATCTTCAGATGTATCTTTTGTAATATTCTTAAAACATTTGTCGGCGGCGTGACGTCATGCGCCGCTCCACACCGTGTCACATTAGACCCCATCCTTCACCTTTTCCCTCAAGCACAAACCTACACCCACGGGGACCCAGCGGCACACAAAGACAGGAACACGAAACACACACGCCGGTAACCTCAGTGGAACAGCAATGTCCCTAACTGCCATAGACAGAGTCTGTGGGACTCACAAATACACAAACACAAGCTGTGACAGAGTCTACATCAAGTCCTGTGTGATGGTGGTGGGTTGGCGTCTGAGTCCTGGGTGGGATTAAAAAGGGGGTGTGGGGGGGGGGGGGGGCAGTTTGTATGGCCGTGTCCTTTTGGCAGTGAACACCGTATTGAACAATGACGGAAATGACAAATTTGGAGGGTTGTGTGGGGAGAAATGGTGGTGGTGGTGGTGGTTGGTTGGTTGTATTCCTGTGAGTGGGCCCGGTCAAAAATGTTGGGATAGTTCTAACCTAAGTTTGTTTTCGTAGTTCTTGTTTTTTTTACCTCAACTTTCAAATATACCCTCTAGGTTTTCCCCCCTAACCTTCCAGCCTTTTGGTAATCCCAGGATAGCCATATGGTCTAAGAATGTCGCCATGAGGTGCCTTACCATTTGGCAGCCTCACAAAAGACACACATTGACCCTGCGACTTCCAAAATCAATCTACCACGATACTGGTAGAAAAAAAAGAGAGAAGTGGTTTTGGTGGTGGTTAAGACCCAAAAGATAATTCCTTGTTCCTTGTGTTTTCTTTTCCTTCACTGACTTGCCAGAAGTGAGGAAACAGACATATGATCGTTTTTTTAAATGTTAAAAGATTCTTATCAGAGAAGAGAGGTTAGTTCATCCTCCTCAGTGACATTTGTAAACAGTGGGTGGTATTCATGGACTGAGCTAGGTTAAGATTTGCATTTCCAAAAGAGATCGGGGAGTTAATGAATACGGTGGTAGGGATCATTCATTTAAATAAAAACTGCTAATGTCAAATTAAATTGGCTTTGAAATGTATAACTCCCTGAGAGGGTTGTCAGTTTAGAAAATGTAAATTAAATCTGTTTCTTAAATTCTGGCCACAAGGAAATAAGACTTTCTGAGATCATTTACAAAAGAAGGGATTTAACCCCCCGCCTCCCGACCCCAACAAAGAAACAAGTTTATTTGCCGTTCATTACAATCAACTATAACGCCACCCATTGTTACAAAAAAAACTAAGTTTACCACTCAGCTAAAGAGTTAGGATGAGGGTCAGCTAGAGGGTGTATTTGCCTGTGAGGATGATATTCACCTTCCCATTCATAGTGAACTTAGTGGAAGGGCATTAAGTGGAAGGTGGGGAGACTTTCAGAAATATACTAGTGAGTCGAAGGGGGACATGGTGGCGGGGGGCGGGCTGCTTGTGTACTTCTTCGTCTGCTTCGGCACTTATCTTCGTAGTCACGTCACTCACCGCTTTTTCCGCGTCCTAGTCTTCCTCACCACTCTAAACAGGCGTCTGTCCAGCTTTGCTTCATTGGTTAAAAAAAGAAAAGAAAATGAAAAATAGGAAGAACTCCACTTATCAAAAAAAAAAAGTTTATTCTTCTTGCATTCAAATTCTGTTAAAATATGTCTGGGAGTAATTCTCTTCACCTCGAAGCATTTCCGGTCCAGGATAAAAATAAAAAAAAAATCGTGCTATTATCAAGAATTTATAAATCGCGTCTGTTTTGATAACATCGTACTCGGTTCACGCTTTGCTTCCATGTTTCTAGCACATTCCTTGCCCCCGCCGTCGGATGAGGTTGGCAGTCCCATTTCTGTCATTCGTACTTCTTATCTCAGGTGGGTTACCATTGTTCTGTGACGACAGAGAGAAGAAGAGAGATAGAGAGCAGAGAAAGCTAGTCTCATCCTCAGGCAAGTCTCTCTTTTTTTTGATGGGACTTAAAAACTGTCTTAGAAGTAGTGTTGAGTATGTTTGCCTGGTTGTCGTCCTGTACCATGATCACGCTTCCTTTAAATGTTGAACAATGACACTTAAGACAATCACAGAAAGGGGGCAAGGACTATTTAAAAAGGCCTTGTCCGCTTATTGTTTCCATTTACCACACTTGTTACGAAATATTTCCAGAGATGTAGTTGTCGACGAGCGGCGTCAAACTCAAACTAATTAATTCAAAGATTTAAGTAGTCTCTTTAGCACATGGGCGCTCATTCATTTTTGCTAGCGTTGTTATAAATCTACAAGAGTATTAGGCCTAGATTGCACAAAAAAATCTTTTCCAAAGCCTCGGCTGTTAATCTCTTCAGATGTTACTCTAGCATTCAAGTATAAGTTAAACAAGTCATAAATTAGCTATATGGTCAAGTGCTTTAACATAAAGACACAACAGAGCAGAGTAGCTGCTAAGAAATAATAATAATCATGATTATAGTAGGTATCAAACGTAAAACGCTAGCCAGGTTAAGAGTAGCCTATAAGCTTGTCTGTTAAAGATGGTTAAAAAGTTGTCAGCCATTTTGTGAATAAGCGTGCAAATGCTCTGTAAATTTCACTTGGCGGGCCTAAACTTTGATTTGATCATTTTTTTTATAGATTTAATGATGTTATAAGGTCCGGATGGACTTTTCTTTCTTCTTCTAGAGTATTTGGGGTCCCTGACTGAGTTCAAACTTAGTCTAAACTCAAGTCTAAAATGGCTCCTATACTCCAATTTTAGCACAACAGCCCGTATGGTTTTTATAAAGTGCCTCAAGAGTTGTGCAGACTTATTTACCAACTCAGAATGTGTAAAATATTTATATACTTAATATTTACAAAAAAAGAAGACTAAAAGACATGAGATTCCCTAAGCTTGCTTGCATGATTTTTTTTCTCCAAAAGGGAAAGAATGTTAACATAATGTTCACTATTTTTATCAGTTAGATTTGTGCGACAAGTGACTAAGTGAATGACTTGTGAGGAAACTTTCCAAATTAAAATTGCTGAAAATGCCCCTTCGCTGTCCTAACACCTAATAGTTTTAGTGTTTTTGTTAAATCTAATGCATCTCTAATGCTGCTTCTGCAGCGGTTTGATAAATATAACGCTGTTTTATAGTTTGTTTTTGACAATTTCTTAGAAGAGGTTTCTCCAGAAGGAACTATGCTTGTTTCTAAAGACTATAGTTGAGTTGGGACCATGAAGTATTTTTCCTCTTATTTTCTAAATCCTCCATCTTGTCTCCCTATAAGCCCCTCCTCCTCTTCCGCTTCCTATTCTTCTGCGTCCTCTTCCTGCTTCTCGTCCAATCCCACCTACACGACGTCCGACTCCACCACGCACTGCTCTGTGTACTCCTTCACAAGCTCCACCCCCAGAGTCTGGCGGCAGAACTCGGCCATGGGCTTCCACAGGGGAGGGTCAAGGAACATCTGGCACATCACGTGACCCTTGAGTGTGTCGGTATGGCGACGCAGGTGGGACAGGAACTGCTGGCGAACCAGGTCCAGGTCCTTACCAAACATGTCAATGTTGAGATAGTACCTGTTTCAGGAAGCAATGCCGCATAGAGTAAGAGGGTCATTTCAGTTGGACAAAAGAGTCACGGTGCTCACAATGGCAATGAATTCATATCAAAACAGGTGTACTTCAACGTACTTCACATTGTAATGTGTGTACTTTAGTGTAATTCACATCGCAATTGCAGTGAATTCATATCACAATGTGTGTAATTCTGTGTAATTCATATCGCGAGTGTATTTCAGCGTAGCTAACATTGTAATGTGTGTGCTTCAGCGTATGTACTCTACAAAATAATGTGAGTTACACTAATGCACCAGGGAGTCATGCACTGGTGAAGGGTCCATCAATAACAGTCTACTTTCTGTACCTTCTTCTCTTTCTCTAGCTATTTGTATGCTATTCTGGTTACCCTGAAATCAGGCTTTAGATTAGATTTAGTGTGTTTACCAATATAATAGTAATACAAAATAAACAGATTGAGCGGGTTGAGCGTTACCAGTCTTCTCCGATGGGCACCCTGAAGGGGAAGGTACACAGGCTGGCCACAGAGGGGCTGCCGGCGTCGTCCACCATCCAGTCGATGTTCTTCTTCAGCAGGATGTCCATGTTGGCGGGCAGGGGCTTGAAGGGCTGCCAGTCCTGGACGATGGTGGCGTTGGGCAGGACATCTCCCATCAGCCCCGAGTCCAGGAACAGCTGCTGCACCGCCGATGGGTCGACCAGGACGGGCGGAGCCAGCGAGGATGGCTGGGGGGAGGCTACGCTCAGCTCGGAGAGGCGTAGCTTGACGTCCTCTGCCCGGAAACGGACCAGGAGGATGCCCTGTTAGGAAGGGTTTAAAAGGGGATTAGTAAAAGGCCCTGATGTTTGGCCTCATGAAGTCCTGTATCATGATAGTGCTTTTATAGCTATAGATACTGCATGAGCACCACGGGTTCAGACCGTTGCTATTCATCTCCATCATTATCTTAACTTGTTATGCCAGTAGCGCTTTGAGATTATTTTACAGAGAAAACTCACTACAATAAAAAACAAAACAAGTATTATTACTTTCATGTAAGCATCCATTTTGGATCTCTGTGGTTCCAAGGCTACCATTTTGGCTCGCTATGGTCACTTAGCTACCATTTTGGATCTCTGTTGTCCATACCCTACTTGTCTGGTGCTACTTTCTACCAGAGCAAAAGCTACAGCATAAGGCAGCCAAGCTTGTTTCTACGGAGTAAAAAATATACAGAATGAAAATCTGAAAAAGGCTCAAGGTGCCATTTAACCGGTGTATAGTAGATGTTTAAATGTATAGATGAATACACAAAGGCGTCCATTTTGGATCTTCTGGGTCAGTAGCCTATACCTACCTGCTTGGTGATGAGGCGGTACTTCTGGAAGTCCTTGGGCCCCAGTTGGTCGTCGCGGGTCAAGCGAGCCACCTTCACCTCGGGCCACTTGGACTTGACCAGCTGGGAGCAGAACCGCAGCAGGACCCCGGCCACGCCCTTCCCCCGCTCCTGGGGCGCCACGCGCAGACCCTCCACCAGCATGGTCTCCCCGTCGTCGATCACGCACACCGACTCCAGAGCAATCTGGGAAAGGGGGGAGGGGGTTGTGGTGCACAGGGGAATATTTAGAATATTTAAACATAATATTATGTAAAAAAATATATTTTAAAAAGCAGATTATTTTAAACCGCTTTGGAGACACCTCGCCCATCTCGAAGGTCTGGAGACGTGTGTGTGGCAAACACCAAAACCTCGTTGAACACGGGGACACAGACGTTTCTTTTCTTGATCTGATTTTATTGTGATATAACACTCACCACCTTGCCCTGCTTGCGGGCTAGGATGACACAGCGGTTGGTCTCGGCCAGCCAGGCAGTGTAGCGGGTCGGAAGGTAGTCCAGGCCCCCGTAGATGTCCTGACTCATCGCCATGATCTCATCAAAGTCCTCCTCCGTCGCCACGGTGAACTGCAGGCCCGTCTGGGGTGGGGCCTCGGGCAGCTGGGGGCGGGGCAGGCTGTTTTCGATCTTCATCCTGATAGAGGCTGGGGGAAAAAGGAGGAGGAGGAGGAGGAGAAGAGAGGTCCGCTTTAATACGGCCTATTAAAACATATGATCCCGCACGACGGGGCATCGAGAGAACAGGAGCTTGGAGGAGAAACGAATGAAACGGTGGACATTGAAGCAATACATTTTTATACATACATAAATTAATACACAATTAATACATACAAAAAAAAAACTTTCAAATGGACATGTGAGTGAGGGCTTGGCTACACAGCGCAAAAGCACTTCACCGCGACAGAAAGGTACAGGAGCAGGTGACTCTCTCATCACATCCCCTTAACGCTGTGCCTGTTACCCCTATGGGAAGCAGAGGAGCGAGAGAGACGTGAGAACGGAGGAGGTGAGAAAGAGGGCGGAGGGCGGAAAAAGAAAACTAGGCTGCATAGGAAAGGAAAAGGGCTCGGGGGGAGGGAAGGAGAGGAGCGGGGGGGGGTGTGAGGAGGAGGAGGAGAGGGAGGAGGGGTAGGGAACCGATCGAACAGAGACGGAGCAGCCATAAAGAAAAGAGTAATGGGTAACGAGTAAAAAAAAAAAAAAAAAAAGGGGGGGGGTTGAAAAGAGGAGAGGAGCAGGGGGAATCAAAGCAATAGAAAAAGAGTAGGAGAAATGGTTGGGAGGATAGGAGAGCGAGAAAGAGGGCGAGAGAAGGATGGGGCTGACTAAAATGCAAATATGGTTGAGACAGATGACATGTAAAACACAAATGGAGCTCAAGAAAACAGAGAGAGAGAGCGAGAGACAGAGAAAACAAGTAACAACAGCTATAGATCAAGAGACAGTGACTTCAAAAAAGAAGAGAAACACAGAGACAGACAGACAGACAGACAGACAGACGGCAAACGATTGAAACAAAAAGACAGACAGAGCATGAAAGTGCAGAGACAGATTAAGAGGACCTGGAAGTGTAGGGAGGGGGGAGGGGGGGATTAGGTATTAGCCAATAAGGAATTAGATTAGGAAACATTAGTGGAGAAAATCTATTCCACAGGAAGCTGCAGTCCAGGTTAGCAGTTGTTGCTATGCATGACTAGGCACAGATATGATCTAGCTAGAGAGAGAGGGAGAGAGAGAGGGGAGGGAGGGAGGGAAAGAGAGCAGATAGAATTATATGAACTGATATATGGTGGACAGGGAAAAGAGAGAGGCCGAGGGAGAGTTCATTATGACGCACTCAACCCTGAATCAACCCAGTGAGTCTCCATGCCATCCTTTATCTGGACGGGCAGGTAGGAGCAAACACACGATACCCGGATCTTCTGACCCAACATCCAGCCCTGCATCCCCAACCCAACCCACTGCATCCCCCTAAAGCCTTCTGCTCCCTCCAACGGACGAGGGGGTAGAGGCAACTAGCTAACTGGCTGACTGGCTGACTGGCTGACTGGCTAACTGGCTGACCTGTTCACTGACTGACTGATTGACAGGCTGACTATGTGACTGGCCTGCTTACTGCTTGCTTGCTGGCTGGCAGGCTGGCTGGCAGGCTGGCTGGCAGGCTGGCTGGCTGGCTGGCTGGCTGGCTGGCTCACTGGTAACTGGCGGGGTTGCTGGCAGGCTGGTTGGCAGTCATTCTAGCTAACTGGCTGGTTGGTGCACTGGCATCCACCCATGGCCCCAGGTCCCTACCCCCTAAAGCCTCTTCTCATTGCCTCCCATCCTCCCATCCAGCCAGTCCGTTAGTCCCTGTGCCAGCTTCCTAATCCTTACTGTAATACCGCTGGCCGTCAAAACACACTCCTGACGAGGGATGTTCCCCCCGTTGAAAAACAAAAACACACTTTTTTTATCCTAGGGGCTTGAAGAACAACATGGGGAGGAGCTGGGGGGTGTTTTTTTTTGTGTGTGTGTGTGTGTGTGTGTGTGTGTGTGTGTTTCCCAGAAGACCATGAGTCAAGATGAGCTGATCTTGAATGAGTCAGTGTATGTGGGGGTGTGTATATGTTTGTGTGGGCGTGTGTGTTTGTGTGGGTGTGTGTATGTGTGTGCGTGTGCTTGTGTATTTTTGTGTGGCCATGTGTGTGTGTTTCAGTGCCTTCAGTTGTGTGTAAGAGCGTGCTCCGTGTGTGTTCACACACACAGACACACACGTGAGATTGGTCTCAGTGGACGCTGGTATTTTTCCATCTATTCGCCAGCCGGGCCTGAGTGTGCATGTCAGGGAATGAGCTAGTGTGAATGTTGCTGCTCCCCCTTTTTAGTTACTCTATACTCTCTCTCTCTCTCTCTCTCTCTCTCTCTCTCTCTCTCTCTCACACACACACACACACACGTTAATCACATCCAGGCACATGAACTTCAGCATCACATCAATACCCATTTATCATCCTGCAGTGACCTTCCTATTAAATCGACTTACACCAGCCTCAACAAAAAATGTGCACGCCCACGTGCATGCCCACGTACACATTGTGAATGTGGTCGGCAGTCTGTCATTAGAGCCACCCCCCCCCCCCCCACACACACACGCACACTGTAAGTCACATGACCTCCCTATTCATATTCTCTACGCTTGGAGGAATTCTGTGATTCCTAGAAGTGACCTCACCTGCCTGCAGACATGTCCAGTGCACCAATCAGACTGAGGGATTTGGGTGCGAGGGACCAGAGCGTGCACACCTGAGAGCCATTTGAAATGAGGTGGGGTGTGGTTTGCATAAAGTGTGATCAACTGAGAAAACAAGTTTTTGAGTAAGCAAATTCGATTTTTCATAAGCTTTAAATCCATTTTCCAACCGTTGGTCATGGGACATACTGTAAAGACTCTAATGGGCCCAGTGTGATTTGTCCCTGAGAGTTCAGGGGAGCGGAAAATGACAAATGCAACCTTCAAAAGAAACACGAATGCACCTAACGACTTATATAAGAAATACATTTAAAAAAACATGTATGTACTATATATATTAAAGAAAAATGTGGAGTCACTTATACATAATAATATTTTTCTGTGGTGGGGACGGGGTTAAAAAAAAACAGCGAGAAAGTGTCATGAACGCAAGCTGACACGTTGAGTTGGTTGTGTCCGCCATCTTAAGACGTCCCCCCTGGCGATCAATCCCATGCTAGGGTGCTTCCTGCCACCGTTCTACGCGTTCTATTTCTGCTGCCGTTGTCCCGGTAACGGGTTGACAGCGACGAGGCTGAGGACGGAGACGGAGGCCAGGTGACAGGCGAGCGCGCTAATAAGGACGCCGCAGACTTACCTTTTGCCTCACAGGAGGAACCTGGATTTACAACCGCGTCCAACCGCATGGCCCAGTCCTGGATACACACTCCTTCGTAGGGAACGCTTCCTATCGACTGTTATCGATGTAAACAGGTTTGTATGTTGCTGTGGATATGAACAAAAGCTACAATGACCTTTGTTTGGGTTCTGATATGAGATGACACATAAAAGTGGGTTAAGGAAAAAAGCAGCTCTCGCCACCGTTGTTTACCTACAACCAGGATTTTAAAATCCCGAAACAAGGTTTGACGCCCGCTACTTTGGAAAATGTCAGACCGCTGACGGACTCCAGTCGCGAGTCTCGGAAGCCATCTTCCAGTAATTCAATCGCGCTCCGAGCCGTTGGATGACAAAACACTTACCTCCCCCATTAATGCTTTTCAGAACATGGTGGCGAAACACAGGAGCACATCCTGCGATAGACTAGTTCAGATGTGCTCCTCCTCTTCTTTCCTGACTACTTCAATAAGACTATACATAACATAGTTGTGTCCCCATACTCCAGGGTTAGGGTTTGACCCCGGTGATCTCTGTCTGCTTGGATTCCTGAGTTCAAAAGAATCAAGCTGCGTCATTCATACTGTCACACTGCTTTGACTGTACACATACAGTACATCCCTGGCACAGGCTAATAAGCTGAACTGTAAATAAGATTTCACTCTGCTGTACTAAGAGCTTATCCTCTGGCAATTGTTGAGTATTACTTCTCTTTACATTACTGACCACCACAATTACTATTTAAATGAACTATTCTGTTTACTTTGCACAATCTACATGGGTGTGTGGTTTGTATACTGTATCTACTGTAAAACAGACATTTCCCTTGGGATGAAAAGTGTATATCTATCTAGACATATCGAGAGAAATGAAAACTAACTTAAAAATCTGGAAGTGTGCGGCTACTGTATAGGAGAGAAACGGCACCGACTAAAGTTTGCTACTCGTTTTGTATCTCTCAAAGTCCCGTCCACTCTCCGTCCAGTCCCTCTCCCTCTCTACAGAGCAGCCCCTGATGGGAAATTACAAAGGGATCACGGCGCATTCCCTGTGTCTGCGTCCCTTTAAATCGCCGTCCATTGGCTTAAAACAAGTCTAGCAGCCCTTTTTGATTTTTAAAAAGGACTTTCGGTCAGAGTCCAGTATACTAAACAGAGGATTCCGCTCAGATTATCTGGCCAATGTTATCTCGTTATGTAATTGACGGGAGAGAGGACTTTTGCGGCGACAGATGTGCCGCACTGGTTACAAATGGCGTCTTTTCTTTTTTTTTTTTTTTTTTTATGAATGCGTCTGTGTGTGTCCTTGTGTGTGCGCGCACGTGAGCGAGGACAGTGACGTAGAAACTTGCTCTTTTCTTTTATCCTTTTCTTTTTGCATTGAGTTCATAAACGTAAAAAAAAAAATGTCAATGCGCTTAGAGTGCTAGTGTAAACGTTCAGGCAATGATGCACCAGCCATTGAAGCCACACCAGATCCAGATACTGTGATGCTCTGGTGATCTCACGTGCACGCTTTACAAAGTCGCTCTGTCATTCAGAGGAGGACATCTGTGTCCCTTTCTGTCCAACTGTACCAACAATAGATTATCATCATATAAACATGTCGATTATCATCATCTGTGTTTATTGACTTAAGGTCGATGTAGGTCTGTGTCCATTATCAAATCCAAACTGTTTTCAATAGTAACAGTATAACGTATTATATAAATCCAATATTCAAATTCATCCTCCAAATCCACATAATAATCCAAATAATAATGATTTACATGTGAAACATATACTTTTTCCTCCAGCGTTACAGCTTATAAAGTGAGACAAGTGTATTTATGGTCATCTGAAAATCAAAGTTCAAAACAATCCTGTTTTGTAAATCCATGTAGAGAAACGTGTCTCTCCCTATCCGACCCGTGTGTTTCCAATGTGAGGTGACGAGGTGCACACACAGAGAGGCCTAGTGATCCATGATGGCTGACACACCACCGTGTGTACCCAAGCATTCGCTCATGTCCTGCGATAGACATCCACACACACACACACACACACACACACACACACACACACACACGCGCACACGTTTACTAACACGTATACACACACACTCCTATCTAGTGCTAGCTCTCGTTCTCCCTCTCTCGCAAGCTCGTGCACCCTGAGACACGTGCAAACACACGCACACACCTGTCTCTGGTTTTGTTCTCCTGCTCTTCTTTCTAATCAAGGTCGGAAAGAAAGAACACATCCTCATTGGAGAGAGACATTAAAAGTGATGCTGTGCTTTAAGTATCAGACTATGACTTAGAAGTGATTTCAGTGGAGCTTTATTTAAAGTAATTTCACATGGGGACAGATGGACGGGCCAGGTATTACACTCTACAATAGCCCCCTCCTCCTCCTCCTCCTCCTCCTCCTATTCGCCCTCCTCTCTTCTCTCCCTCTCCCTCAGTGCACATCCATTTCTCCCATCCGGTTTTTTCTCTCATCTTTTATCTATCCTCCCCATCCTCTTCCTGTCTCATTTATTCATGAGCTTTATGGTTCTGTGTACATACATCTGACATGCATGCCCCCTCTTTTCTATCTCTCTCTCTCTCTCTCTCTCTCTCTCTCTCTCTCTCTCTCTCTCTCTCTCTCTCTCTCTCTCTCTCTCTCTCTCTCTCTCTCTCTCTCTCTCTCTCTCTCTCTCTCTCTCTCTCTCTCTCTCTCTCTCTCTCTCTCCCTCTGTCTCTCTCTCTCTCTCTCTCTCTCGAGGCCAGTCCATGTGCTCATGTCTTTTTGTGTTTACATAACTCTGCCACTGGTAAAATCCCATGACGTTTTGTGTTCTCGACGGCTGTAATGACTCCTGCGTAATACGTCCATATTTAACATCTGGGGGGGGAATTTTCTTTTCTTCTTTTTTTTCTTTTTTTTCACGTTTTGACCTAACCCTAATTCTATCAAAGCCGACGTCATGCACCTGGGTTTCTTTGAAAATTGTGAACAACAAGCAGAGTAAAATTACAGTAGAAGCTCAAACCAAGACATCCGCCCTTAATCCAATGAAATCAAGCTATTCAGCATCCTAACACAGCCACGTATCAACTTTCTTTCTCACATTAGATTTTTTCTGTTGCTAAGATCTTATTATTTGCAAAAGAACATTGACAAAAACATATTAGGTGGAGTTACATGGTCATTATTTATAAGAGTATATATTTAACTCTAATGAATACCCCTGGACCAGTGAGGTAAAGTTTATTTTCCATCACTGAACTATCATTTATTCTATCAAAATAGATTACGTTACAATGTTCCGGATATTAGAAGTAAATTGTTTCTTATGTACAAAAAACAATGGTCTGTAAACATATGGCATAAACCCAAATTAAGAATATATGTATTATAAAAAATAATTATGTGGCAAAACCATATGTTATGCAAAATGTACCAAAAAGTCAAAGATCTCTGTGCACTACGTTCTGATACATTACCACTATAGCCATTGAAACGGGTAGGTTCAGTGGTGTTTTAGAAGATGACAGATTATGTTTGATGTGTGATTAGGGAGAAATTGAAAATGAGATCCACTTAATGTTCTGTTCTGTCCCTTGTATGAGGAAATGAGAAATCTTTAGTGGAATGACCTCTATCGCTGATCACTTCTTTTGGCTTGATGATTATGAAAAACTTGGTTTGTGGTTTTAGAAAAGGAACTTTTTTTGTGGCCAACTTCATTTGTAAAGCATGGGAGAGAAGAAAAAACGCTTTGTATATTTGAGTTAGAGTTTGCATATTAAACTCTGCTTTTTGTCTGTATACATTTTCCTAAATATATGTGAAGTGTCTAATAAGCCCATGAGGGCTAGGCTCCCTGAGTGCATGATGACACAATAAAAATCAATCAATCATTAAATACAGTACAAAAAATTCCAGGTAGCCTAATTCATTTTCACTTCATATAAATTAAATTATGAAACATGTATTATATTATCCTGCTTGGTCTGATCTTATATTCATGTGTTCACGCTATTGAAATCATTGTGGCCAAAGACCTTCAAAACCTGCTATATGCGAACAAGCTTTTATCAATTATTGATTTTGAATAAGCGAATGTTTCCCCACATTATTATTTCCAGTGGAACTAGTAAATCATCAGCTCGTTTCCACTACTACCTTCACATTGCATCGCATCGCAACGTCATCCCTTTCAACCTAATCCGTCTCTGATCGAGTTTGGACCATTACAGCAATGACGTATGCAACATCACAGTGGGTATAGCAATGTTTAAGTGTCAGTGGAGCGCACAGGCATCGTGCCCATTCCCACAGAGGGGGCACGTGCCCCCTCAATTATTTGAAATCAAATCATAGTATTATGTATATTTGCCAGGACTAATTTTGCGGTGGCCATAGTAGCATAATCTTGCTGGCCTACCAACCTTTTCACTGCAAAATACAGTTTAGGGGGCGTGTCCATTTAACGTGTTTTTTTTTCCAATTCCAGCGCCTCTTCACAGTTGTAAAGAGGTCACTGGCGTGCTCCTTTTTCAAAGCCGTGCGACTTGCGTCTTTTTGAAAATAGTTACATTTTGAATGACGCCTGTGAGTCGAAGGGGCTATACGGGATGACCCAGTTTTCTGCGTTTGGAGGGCACCGTCAAAAACGCGGACACAGCCAGTCCTTCTAGTCCCCTCTGATAAAAAGAAAATCCTGATAGCAGCAGAGAAAAGACATCAAAAACATCAAATCTGTCAGTCTCGGTCTCTCTTGCCCTCTCTTTTCGTTTTGTTATATCTTACCATCTAGCTCTTTCCATCTCTTGTATTTATCTGTTCATCTTCGTGCGGTGACGACCCCATGCAACAGCACAATACTGTGGGCCTACTCGTCTCTCATGATCAGGCGATTTTCGGAAAAGTTGGCAGGCCCGGCAATAATCAAATTAAATATAGGCCTATTGTATAACCAAAGTACTTGCTCATAGGCTTATAAACAAATGAATAGATACAAGACCAGCCTATGCCAACATCTTTGCTAGCCTAGTTGTAAGCCTGTCACATGGTCAAACTCACATTTTCAGTGATGTTTAGATTACATGAGAGCAGAGACACAACACTAAGCTAAGGTTAAATGTCCTTGTCAAATAATAATAACTAATAATTAATGCTGACGCATGATGAAAAATGTTGGATTAGGCATAGCCTTCCATTTTTATGTGCTATATCTATTCGCTATTTTTATATAGGAGTACTTCAGAGAAAAAAAAAAAAACCGCAACCTTCGAATTCTGGATTCTGGATTTGAATTTGGAAATCGATTTCCATGACAATGATCGAAGCTTCAAAGCGTTCGGGTGAGCCCTCAACATTGCGTCACATAAATTTGAATTGGGCTCACCTCTTCTCTTCTAAAGTAATTGTTACCCTGAAAGTGCATGTAAGGCTATTGTGACTTGGTTTAGTTTGACCTTAAAATGTCCTAAAAAAGGACAAACAGACAATATTTATCACACAAAGCGGCTAGTAACAAATAAGGAAAATCGGTACAGTAACAGGAGAAACAAACCAGTGGAATAAAACAAAATCGACCTACAATCAAACCACATCCTATACCTAACTATTTCATGTCATGTAGCTGGGCTCATTATCATGAGAAGAGGATGAAGATGGAGCTCCGCATCACAAAAAAACAAATAAAAAAACAAGCGAAAGGTGTCGCCAGTCACCCCCCACTATGATAAATCGTCTTCATTGCCATCTTCAGCAGATGGACCAATCCCAACCCCGTTCTCAACCAGTTAAACCTAGTAGGTTAACATCTATACCCCTCCCCCAACCTAGGCTGGGTGGTTTTTAACGACAGGGCATTGGGATCTCAGCGGGTTCCAATCAATGAGCTTTGCCAGAATTGCTTTAGGTTGGAAGAGGGAGGGGGAGGGGGAGGGGGGGGGGGGTTGGGTGGTTTAAATTAATGAAAAAAGTGGTAGGGACTGTGTGTGTGGTATGTTCAGAGGGTGTGAGTGGGGTGAATTGATGTAATGTGAGTGGGAGGGAGGCTGAGGAGTCAGAAAAGGGCAAACAAGGATGCATGTGGATGCAAGAATTTTGTGTGTATATGTGTGTGTGTGTGTGTGTGTGTGTGTGTGTGTGTGTGTGTGTGTGTGTGTGTGTCTAAAAAAAAGAGAGAGAAGGAGACGGAGTGAGAGAGCGGCAAAAGCAGTGTATGTGTAAAGTCAGCGTGTTAAATAAGCAAAGGGCTGATAATGCGTTTGAGTGGGTGCTCTTTCATTGTCTGGTGTGTGTACTGCAAAAACTTCAGTTCAGTGAATCCGCAAGGGGTTCGTTTAAGTGTGCGCTTATAATGTCAGCGTAAAGTCAGCCTTGTAGGACAAGTGTGTGTGTGTGTGTGTGTGTGTGTGCGTGTATGTGTGCGTGTGTGTGCGTGTGTGTGCCCTGTATGACTTTGCAGGTGCTCCTTAACCGTCATCACTATAGGGCAAATTCCAGTGACTAGGATGTAAAACCACTCAGGCAGGACAATGCTGCAGGAGTCTCCCCCCCCCCCCCCGCCTCCCCCTTTCTTCCTCACCCATTTACCTCACCTGGAATTTCCATTTCCATCCGCCCTTCTTTCCCCTTTCACCCTCACTGTCCCCTTTTTCCTTTCCCGTCTCCACCTGCCCCCTTTTCCTACTCCCCTCTCCTCTCCTCGTCCCTATTCTCCTCTTCTCTCCTCTCCTCTACCCTTGTCTCCTCTCCTCGTCCCTATTCTCCTCTTCTCTCCTCTCCTCTACCCTTGTCTCCTCTCCTCGTCCCTATTCTCCTCTTCTCTCCTCTCCTCTACCCTTGTCTCCTCTCCTCGTCCCTATTCTCCTCTTCTCTCCCCGTCCCTCCTCTCCTCTCCTCTCCTCTACCCTTGTCTCCTCTCCTCTCCCCGTCCCTCCTCTTCTCTCCCCTCCCCTCCCCTTTCCCTCCCTTCTCCTCTCCTCTCCTCTCCTCTCCTCTCCTCCTCTCCTCTCCTCTCCTCTCCCCCCTTGTTTCTGCAGCACCTATACAAGCTCATTAATCCTCGCGTGGCAGGGGTTCTGCCTCTGGGGAGCTCACACGGTTCTCTACAGCCCACTCTCGCTCCACACCAGCCCAGTCTAACTCAGAGCTAACCCAGCTGGGGGGACTGGGTGCTGCTGGCTTCTGGAGATGCGCAAACTTGTGCACCTGCCCAGAAATCAGACAGATATAAAAAAAAAAAAACTTACCCTGTATAGACAAATACAAAAACTACTAACATGCTTGCTTTATCTCTTACAGAGCAATTCGGATGGGCAAACTGTTCTGTATGGAACTAGGTTGGCAGGGCAACGTGTGTTATTTCTTTCACTTCTTCTTTTTCCTCCTCTCTCTTTGCCTCTCTCTTTCTGTCTTTTACCGAGTCTAGTCCAGTCCCGTCTCACTTTCTCCATCTCTCCATCTCTCTCTCTCTCTCTCTCTCTCTCTCTCTCTCTCTCTCTCTCTCTCTCTCTCTCTCTCTCTCTCTCTCTCTCTCTCTCTCTCTCACACACACACACACACACACACTGTCTTTCTCTCTCTCTCCCTGTCTCTCTCTCTCTCACACACACACACACACAAACACACACACACTGTCTTTCTCTCTCTCTCCCTGTCTCTCTCTATCTCTCTATCGCTCTCTCTCATCCCTTGATGCGACTAATTATGAGGACACAGTGATGTTTCGCCGCTTTCATTCCCGAATTCCAACCTGCCAAAGGGCATCAGCTCAGATGACCATAGAGTCTGCTTCCCTCTTTCTTTCTCTCTCTCCCTCCGTTTTCTCCATCTCATCATTGAACAGAACAGCATCCCACACACACACACACACACACACACACACACACATCATTTGAAAATTCCTCCACAAAACGGTGAAATAGAGCATGTCTGAATAAAATAACAGCACAGTGCTGAGTGTGTGTGGTGGTGGTGGTGGTGGTGGAGAATGGGGATGGGGGTCCGAAGGGGAGGGGATTAATAATGTAAGAAAAGAACCATGGGCAAGTGTTCTATTCCATGTAAATAAATATGCCACAGCCACGCAAACATAGCGCTTAGCTCATATACGTATTTATAAGAGTGCGCATGGACGCACGAAAACCGTGCGTCGTCCACTGCACCACTCACGGTTCACGGTAAACTATAGGATCCCCCAAGCTGTCACGACCAAGCACGTGCGGTTCTCGACAGAATGATCCCGCGCAGCACGCACTCGCCCTGTCACTGTCAACGTGCACATGCGTACAATGCACGACGGGTTGATACAGCCATCTCGGTATTTGCGCATAATATAGAAGCCATGCTTGTAAATACAGCAATCATAAGAACAAACGGTCCCCTGTGCGTATTTGGTCAATCAAGAACCAAAGATAACCAACAACTGTGGTGCCATAGCAGTTTTCACGATGTTTTTTTTCCCCTTGCAATAATTTATGACACACATTTCACCATGAAGAGCGTGCAACAGCCAAGAGTCTAGAATTGCATCCTTTTGGATAAGTGGGTGGTCTAAATTTCACATTCATTCATATTCAATTAGACGCTCGGCGTTCACTTTCTGCGCTGAATAGTCAATTAGGCTTTTGTCTTTCATAGGTTACCGTATTCAAACAGTGGGAGTTCTTTGAGACCATGCTCGGTATCATCCCTTCATCCTCTTCATTAATACAACTTAGGCTATTATGTCTTGGGGACAGTTGTTAATGTGGGCCACACAAAATGGCCGATAAGAATAGAATTGGGATTGAAAGGCGTAATATGAAAGAAATGGCTCGTAGACAGACAGATCTATAAGGCAGCGTGTAGACCGGCAACAAGGACACGTTTAGTCACAAGGAATAATTGTGGACATCAACACAAAATAAATTCCCCATCATACTGCAAATTTATTAGACATAGAAATGCCTTTAAAAACCATACGGATTAATCTCATGAAAATGCCGAAAGGGATCAATGATTGCAACCGGCAAAATCTTCTTATTTTTTCCTTTTTTTTTTTTTTTTTAATACCAGCAAGGTACATTTCTTGGTTTCTTACCGTGAAAGAAGCCCTGTGGTCTCGTGCGGTAAAGAATAGGTCGGTAGGCAGGAGTGACGGTCAGGTGCGTGAATTGATGGTTTGCCTTCAGCAACTTTACAATGTGAGGATGAAAAAACAGACAGATTCTACCGGCAAACCGGTTGGAGCCTTTCAATATATGAGATTACTGTTTCAGGCCCCTCCTACACGCCGCACACAAGATTCCCTAAACCTCCCACATCCCACCATCTCCAGCCCCCTCCTGTGTGTTTGTGTGTGTGTGTGTGTGTGTGTGTGTGTGTGTGTGTGTGTGTGTGTGTGTGTGTGTGTGTGTGTGTGTGTGTGTGTGTGTGTGTGTGTGTGTGTGTGTGTGCGCGCGCGGATGTGTGCGTGTGTATTTGCGTGCGCATGCGTGTGTGTATTGGTCAATCTGAAATAGAATAGATCCGCCTATTTTTTTTTTTGCTATACTCAATAGGCTGATTGAATAAACAGTATACAAAACTATAAAGAAAGCAAATATATTAAAGTACATTTTAACTTAACTAAGCAAATAATTTAAGCAGTTGTCTGATCAGCCCTCCCTCTGCACAGGTTAAAATATATCAGATGTATGTTTATTCAATTGGAATTTACGGAATTGCATTATTTCACTCGGAATGTAAATGTTTTGTTCAGAGTTAACCGAAAGAAGAGCTACTTTAACACTTCATGACCATACGCCAGCCTTTTAATGAAATACAAAGGCATTTTTTAAAAATAGGTATGAACCTTGTGTTGAAAGAAATTTAAAACATTGACAGGTGCTCTTCAATTGGCTGTTACAGCTTTAGTTTGTCAGCTGTCAGATAAGGTTTTTTTTCCCTTCTCAACATAGTCCCCCCTGTTTTTTCACGGCCTATTAAAATGATAGCATTACAGTTGGTTTGTTGTAATTTAATATTGGCTACCAGTAGTTAAGATACAACATTCTGTACACTTTCGGCTCAGTATTTTTCCATAGTGTTTGAATTGAAGGCATGCAGCTACAAGAGTTGCGTTCAACTAGAATAAAACTTATCAATCATGTATTTCAATCATTTCAAAATGTATCAATAACTTAGCACAAAAAGTATATTCAAAAGGGATCAAAGTAGCTTATGTAGACATCAGTTGAACCTAGCCTAATTGACGACACTTAAATAGTCTTAAACGTCTGTTTAGGCTATTATGTTTTTGGTGAGTGTGGTTCTAAAAGTGGTGACGGTATAGTATTAAAAACTATAAATATCAGCGTAGTGTTAGCCTAATACCATTGCAATACTGCTATGATTTATATATCATAGCATGTTTAGTATTACTTACTAAACTATTACTTACGCATGATTATGAAAATATGTATAGGCTTATTTTATTTCTGAAGCAAACGCATATGTATCTCAAAGGTTTGAAACGTTTCTTCTTGATGAACAGACCCCAAAACGAGAGGGGAGGAAACAGCGACTCATGTTGAAAGTAGTTGGTATAACGGGTGTGGGAAAAGGTGGGAGGAGGAGGAGGAGGAGGAGGAGGAGGAGGAGGAGGAGGAGGAGGAGGGAGGGCGCGCGGGGGGGGGGGGGAATCCATTGTGGGCCTCAATGTTAATAATAATGATAATAATAATAATCATCATAATGATGGCCCCCACCATTTCCAACACCGTTTTAATAGGACAATCCATATATTGACTGTAAACCGGAGAAGAACAAGTTAGTTGGCCTCTCTATGTCATCCCAGCAGCTGAGTCTGCACGAGAACTGCTAGGTCTATGTGTGCGCGCGTGCGCGTGTTTGCGCGCGTGTGCCAAAAGCAATGTGTGAAAAGAGGGCATAGCGAAGCTCAGTCACTGCAAATAAATTTAAATGACGACGAACAATATATGCGACATCAGTACAGTGCCCTCTCAATGTGCTCCTAAACCCATTAAACGAGATAGTTTAAAGAAGAAAGCTTCCCCAAACTTTAACCAGGCGTAAAAGCTATAAAATTGGCTCTCTTTCTTATGGGAATCGACGACACAGGTTTGATGTAAAAACTTCAATCACGATGCACACACGCGTAAATGATCCTATCTGTTCTCATCCGGTCTCTTAAAGCTTAGCCTTTAACGCCATATAGGCCTATAGCCTAAAGGTTCGCTGTCTTTATGTATCAAAAATAGGTAACGGATACAAACAAACAGCAAAAAAAGAAAGAAAGAAAGAATAATAACAAAGCCGCCTACTTTTCTAAGCAATGTCAGAAAAAAAGTGTGTGGGAGACAGGGCTTTTGAGTAGCCTAAAGCAAATCAGCTAATCTTAGTAAAATGCCACGGATCTTATCTAAAATACTACCTTTTCATTTCAGATTTTTTTTTTGGGGGAGGGGGGTGGCTGGTGGCTGCAGTGTCCATGATGCGTGTCAACCCATTGAAGTTATTATGGAAACACAGGCGGGAGGCGGTGTGTTTATAAATAGCTGGGGCATGTGTGTGTATTGAATAGATTAGAGAGAAATGAAGGGAGTTACTTTAGAGAAAGAAAGAGAGAGCCGGGGTATCATATAGTACTATTAGAGCTATTGCTATAACAGTGGATTCAATGAAAAACGGGTAGCCAATTTTCCTGACATGATAAGCAATGCACCACACAACACCGTCTATACAAATGAAGTGCAATCTGCCACCATTAGATGGCGACAATGTATCTGATACGACTTGACATTCTTTACGAATGTCTCGACGGGTCTAATAACAGGAGAACGATATTTTCCAAAAAAGGCGTTCAATCACTTTTTTCTATTTAGTAAATTTTATAATCATTGTTTTTTAATATTATATGATGTCTGATAAATTTATAACCAATGAAATTGGAAATACTAGGTAGCGTGGCCGAGCGGTCTAAGGCGCTGGATTAAGGCTCCAGTCTCTTCGGGGGCGTGGGTTCGAATCCCACCGCTGCCATAAACTTTTGTCAACTTGATCACATGACTAACGTTTAGAAAACGCTTTGTGTTATTACAGTAAAACTATTCTTTTGTAATAAAAAATAAAAACAATATAAATTAATGTGAAATCGTTAATACCCACATTTTTCTACTTGCCTAGACGTTTAGTTCTTTTTGGGCTTTCGACTTGCCGTAGTGGTTTTTCCGGCAACAGCCGTGTTGTCATCGTTGAAGTGAAACATTTAATTCAAGTGAGTAACAAGAATTTATTAAAAATAGCCACATTCCTTCTAAGTTACACCAAATACGTTTATAGAAGATTGTACAACTAATGTTTTTTTTTTCGTCGGTTGAATAACTTAAACTCTGCTGGCGCGTGAGGTCTAAGACGTGGTTTAAACGTGTAGGCTAATGTTAAAAAGTAATGTAAAGATGAATGTTTTCCAACTCCTACAAACGTTACTGTCAGGACTTTGAATGTGCTTACGCTACTTTGCAACTCAATTCATCATTCTATCATATTTCTAAAGACAAGAAATCGCTTTTATACGGAGCGCGAAAAAGCACTGATTGGAGAGAGGGCCTAGCAGGTGCTTGCATTGCAAACTCGGACTCCAAAAACTACATTCAGGTCTGTTAATGATGGCCACGTGGTGAATAGTTGCTCTAAAAAATGTCTAATCCGTTAAAATGTGGTATATTATCACTTTCAGTTACACACAAAAAACTGCCTATTAAAAATGCTTGTTGTACCAATTGTTAAGGTTTTTAGCCGCAATGGAGAAGGGTGGTCCTCCGCCGGTAACCTTTCCGAATTCGTTGATGGCAAGGAAGATCACTCAGACACAAAATGGGATATAAAACAATGATTACTTTATCATGTTAATTACCAATAATTAATCAACATTTGTCTAATGCTATGATATATTAGTAAACACACAGAAGCTGAATAATTACCTTATTTTGCAGATATGAAACCCTAATGGTAAATATCTGGGAATGTATCAGAGCGGCCGCTGGTGAATAGATTCTAAAGTTCTTACTCTCTCTCTCCCTCTCTTGTACTCTATTCGCCCCCCCAGCTGCATTTCGTGTGACGTATGGTATGTCTCACTCCCCTGTAGGACCTGCTCTTCAGTTACAATGGCTTGAGTGTTCTCTTCTAGATAACAACCAATCATGTTCTCCTATGTGACAATTAGTACAGGACTCAAGGCTATTCAAACAGCACCTAGCACCTTATTGTTGCAACCTTATCACTAGCTTTCGCATTCTTGCTAACTTGAGGATATTTATTTCCACACAATCCATGCGTTTTTGATAGAAGAACATTTTGGTACATCATTTGTGTACTGATAACAGCATGTCAATCAGTTGGAAACTACCAGCTGAAATGAGAGCCTCGTAGTAGAGGCTTAGTGTAGGTTACATCTACCCTTTTGTGTTAAAAGCGAAATTAATAATAGTAACTTTAATTTGAGTGCCTTTCTAAAACTCAAAGGACACTTTACAAATACAGGGAGCATTGACGAAAAAAAAAAAAAAATAAATTTAAAAGTAGAGATAGCAGGAGCAGCTTAAAACAGTAAAAATCTGTCAGGCGGTGCCCTCATAGGCCTGACAGAACAGGAACGTTATTAGTTAACTCTCCCTTCTCAACCTTCTTTTAAAATGATGTTTCCCTTAAATCAGGTTTACGTAAACTATGAAGCTAGCCCACCGTCCACCGTGTGAAACCCGACAAGGTACTGCAACAAAGAGAACAGACCAAAAGGCGACGGTCAGCCCACCTCCTTTTCAG
>JAPMUY010008221.1:2500-67007 GCA_026901105.3 Galaxias olidus
AGTTGGAGGTGTGTCTACCTGAGCTGGAGGTGTGTCTACCTGAGCTGGAGGTGTGTCTACCTGAGTTGGAGGTGTGTCTACCTGAGCTGGAGGTGTGTCTACCTGAGCTGGAGGTGTGTCTACCTGAGTTGGAGGTGTGTCTACCTGAGTTTGGGGTGCTCCTCGTTGAAGTCCCTGCTCTTCCTGGTGGTCCAGTCTCTCACCTGAAGTACCTTCACAACAATCTCATCGCCTTGCCAACGACCCTGCCACAGCTACGCAGAGAAAGGATCCATGAGATGAAAAACACGCCAGCAAAACAGGTTTCAGTGAGTGAACTGTTCCACTGACTGTGACGCGAGCGGACCAGAACCAGAACTAACCTCTCCTGACTGGTTCTCATTCAGCTTGGCCAGCAGGGACAACTGCTTAAAGTCAATCCCTGCACTCTTGTTCAGTGTCCCGTTACCTGAGAGAGAGAGAGAGAGAGAGAGAGAGAGAGAGAGAGAGATACAGGTAGAAATGTCTAGGTGATGTCATACTGGTGGTTGACTAGGTGATCTCATACTGGTGGTTGACTAGGTGATGTCATACTGGTGGTTGACTAGGTGATGTCATACTGGTGGTTGACTAGGTGATGTCATACTGGTGGTTGACTAGGTGATGTCATACTGGTGGTTGACTAGGTGATCTCATACTGGTGGTTGACTAGGTGATGTCATACTGGTGGTTGACTAGGTGATGTCATACTGGTGGTTGACAAGGTTATGTTATACTGGTGGTTGACTAGGTGCTGTTATACTGGTTGCTGGGATGTGAGGCTGGTCGCCGTGGTTACTCACGGGGGCGGGTCCGCATGGTGCCCTTCCAAAAGGTCTCCTTATAAGGGACACGACTCACATTCTGACCCTGCTTCTCAGCCAGCTCTAAAAAACACACACGCACACCCACACGCACACGCACGCACACACACACACACACACACACACACACACACACACACACACACACACACAGAGAGGGATGAATAGAGGGAGGACAGAAAGAAAGAAAGAAAGAAAGAAAGAAAGAAAGAAAGAAAAAATGACCTATATTAATAAGCACTAGAATCTAACAGAAAGCCCCCCTTTGACCTCTGACCTTTTAGGATCTGGCTGAGGTGAGGTTTGGCTTTGTCCAGAGGTGTCTGTCCATATCGGTTACAAATACACACCTGGGCGCCGTTAGTAACCAGGTCCTGAGGGGGAGAGGAGAGGCCAGGAGCATGAATATCAGAAAACCAGGACATGAAATGATCAAGTAAAGAAATTAAACAGATAAAGATATTTGAATGATTGAGTTTTAAAAATATCAATAAATAGTATTTTTCTAATAAATGTATTTATGCATTCCATCGTCACGTGTGTTCTAAAACTCCCACTGCACATGGCAGGATTATGAGGATGTAGTAACCCTTCTTCACCAGCAGATGGTGTAGAAGAGAGACAGAGAGAGTGTGTGTGTATGCATGCTAGTAAAAGTGTATGTGACTAAAATGTGTGTATGTGCCTGTGAGAGAGAGTACAGTAGTGTGTATGTGTGTGTGTGTGTGTGTGTGTGCGTGTGATAAGTTACCTCTGCCACCTGGTCCTGCCCCCAGAAGCAGGCGTAGTGGAGGTGTGTGTTGTCCTGTGTGTGTGTATGTGTATGTGTGTGTGTGTGTGTGTGTGTGTGTGATTAGTTACCTCTGCCACCTGGTCTTGCCCCCAGAAGCAGGCGTAGTGGAGGTGTGTGTTGTCCTGTGTGTGTGTGTGTGTGTGTGTGTGTGTGTGTGTGTGTGTGTGTGTGTGTGTGTGTGTGTGTGTGTGTGTGTGTGTGATTAGTTACCTCTGCCACCTGGTCTTGCCCCCAGAAGCAGGCGTAGTGGAGGGGGGTGTTGCCGTGCTCATTCACTGTGTTGGGGTCTGCTTTGCACTGGATCAACTAGCCAATCACAGCAGAGTAGTCCCAGATCAGGAAGAGAAGAACACCGGCAGTGTTATTACAGTTGTATTAACACAGAACAACACAGGACATAAAAAAAAAAATTCTACTGTATAAATATGTATACATATCCGTATAACCTCAATAACGTAAGATAGGTTTCCAGAATTCAATACTGTTAACTAGGTGTGTCATATTTCATCACTTTGTGACTCGCTTAAAAGTGCTTTACAAATAAAAGATAATTATTATTATTATTGTTATATTGATCGACAGCATTGATAAAATGCTTGTGTAAATACCATGGTCATATAGTGTGAGGGACATGAAATATGAGCAGGAAAGAGGTAACGTTGGGTGGAGGGATAATTTAAACGCACACAAAGAAAACTAACAAGGCATGTCAAGTTGACAGAAGATATTAGTACTTTGGTCACGCTATGTCTGTGTCCTTCGCTAACAGGTGTGTGTGTGTGTGTGTGTGTGTCTGTCTGTTTATCTGACTGTGTGTGTGTGTGTGTGTGTGTACCTTATCCTACAATGTAGACGCTGCCTTCAATAAAACACAATTTTATGGGTGTGTCTGTCTATTTCTGTGTCCGACTGCGCAGGTGTATTTTTGTGTGTGTGTGTGTGTGTGTGTGTGTGTGTGTGTGTGTGTGTGTGTGTGTGTATGTGTGTATGTGTGTGTATGTGTGTGTGTGTGTGTGTGTGTGTGTGTGTCTGACTGTGTGTGCATCTGTGTGTCTGACTGTGTGAGTCTGACTGCGAGTGTGTATCTGACTGTGTGTGTGTGTGTGTGTGTGTGTGTGTGTGTGTGTGTCTGACTGTGTGTGTACTGTGTACCTTAGCTACGATGTCTCTGTGTCCGTGGCTGGCGGCCAGGTGAAGGGGTGTGTCATCTCCTCTGTTGAGGACGTTGATCCGCCCCCCTCTCATGATGAGCATGTCCACAACCCCGCCTCTCCCCTCGCGACACGCCCAGTGCAGGGGGCTGAAGCCATGGTCATCACTGACAGAACGACATAGAGAGAGAGAGAGAGAGAGAGAGGCAGAGACACAGAGAGAGAGAGAGAGAGAGAGAGAGAGAGAGAGAGAGAGAGAGGCAGAGACACAGAGAGAGAGAGCGAGCAAGAGAGAGGCACAGCCCCACAGAGAGAAAGACAGAGAGAGGGAGAGAAAGAGAGGTAGAGACACAGAGAGAGAGAGCGAGCAAGAGAGAGGCACAGCCCCACAGAGAGAAAGACAGAGAGAGAGAGGGCAGCGACACACAGAGAGAAAGACACAGAGAGAGAGAGAGAGAGAGAGAGACAGAGAGAGGCAGAGACACAGAGAGAAAGACAGAGAGAGAGAGAGAGAGAGAGAGAGAGAGAGAGAGAGAGAGAGAGAGAGAGAGAGAGAGAGAGAGAGAGAGAGAGAGGCAGAGACACAGAGTGAAAGACAGAGAGAGAGAGAGACATTACAATCCAATGCACAGTATACAGTCTGCCCCCTACAAACCCCCACAGCGGTATAACACTAAGCGCCAGCGTTCATCTTGACCCACTCAAGCTCAGTTTTAACACAATGTTTTTATTGTACATTTTCTACAGACGTCTTCCGGGACATTCAGTACAGAGGAGTGATCTGTCAGCCTGCTGTCTGGCATTATGAGGTCTGCCCTCTGTGACCCTGCTATCGGCATTATGAGGTCTGCCCATTGGCTGAGATCTGCTGTCGGCATTATGAGGTCTGCCCTCTGTGACCATGCTGTCAGGCATTATGTCTGCCCATTGGCTGTGACCATGCTGTCTGGCATTATGAGGTCTGCCCTCTGTGAGCCTGCTGTCTGGCATTATGAGGTCTGCCTGTTGGCTGTGACCATGCTGTCTGGCATTATGAGGTCTGCCCATTGGCTGTTTCCATGCTGTCTGGCATTATGAGGTCTGCCCATTGGCTGTTACCATGCTGCCTGGCATTATGAGGTCTGCCTGTTGGCTGTGATTCTGCTGTCTGGCATTATGAGGTCTGCCCGTTGGCTGTGACCATGCTGTCTGGCATTATGAGGTCTGCCCATTGGCTGTGACAATGCTGTCTGGCATTATGAGGTCTGCCCATTGGCTGTTACCATGCTGTCTGGCATTATGAGGTCTGCCCATTGGCTGTGACAATGCTGTCTGGCATTATGAGGTCTGCCCATTGGCTGTTACCATGCTGTCTGGCATTATGAGGTCTGCCCGTTGGCTGTGACCATGCTGTCTGGCATTATGAGGTCTGCCCTCTGTTTCCATGCTGTCTGGCATTATGAGGTCTGCCCATTGGCTGTTTCCATGCTGTCTGGCATTATGAGGTCTGCCCATTGGGCTGTTACCATGCTGTCTGCCCTCTGTTTCCATGCTGTCTGGCATTATGAGGTCTGCCCATTGGCTGTTACCATGCTCTCTGGCATTATGTCTGCCCATTGGCTGTTACCATGCTGTCTGGCATTATGAGGTCTGCCCATTGGCTGTGAGCCTGCTGTCTGGCATTATGACGTCTGCCTATCCATAACGGCTGTGGGAGAGGCAGGAAAACACATAACTCCTCCCCCTGACCTTTGACCTCTGAGTGCATGGGAGTCACCGTGTTGCCATGTTACTCAACGTGATAGGAATGTGTGTTTAAACGAAAGATGAGAGGGAAAGGGAAGCTAGCGAGTCTATATTGAGAAGCATGAGGTGTCCTGCTTCAATGTCCTCAACGTCTTCATCAGTGTCCTCTTACAGTGTCCTGCTAACATGTCCTGTTAAAATGTCCTGTTAAAGCGTCCTGTTAAAATGTCCTGTTAAAATGTCCTGTTAAAATGTCCTGTTAAAGCGTCCTGTTAAAATGTCCTGTTAAAGTATACTGTTAAAATGTCTTGTTAAGGTGTCCTGCTAAAGTGTCCTGTTAAAGTGTCCTGCTAAAGTGTCCTGTTAAGGTGTCATGTTAAGGTTTCCTGCTAAAGTGTCCTGTTAAGGTGTCCTAATAAGGTGTCCTGTTAAGGTGTCATGTTAAGGTTTCCTGCTAAAGTGTCCTGCTAGTGTCCTGTTAAAGCGTCCTCTTACTGCGTCCTCTTACTGCGTCCTCTTACTGCGTCCTCTTACTGCGTCCTGTTTAAAGTGTCCTTATCTACCTCTACTCTAAGTGCACACAGAAGTAATCTCTCTCTCTCTCTCTCTCTCTCTCTCTCTCTCTCTCTCTCTCTCTCTCTCTCTCTCTCTCTCTCTCTCTCTCTCTCTCTCTCTCTCTCTCTCTCTCTCTCTCTCTCTCTCTCTCTCTCTCTCTCTCTCTCTCTCTCTCTCTCTCTCATGTTGACCTCATTCAGGACAGCTGCTTCTGCTTCATACAGCCTCTTGGTCCCCCTGTCTCTCTCTCTCTCTCTCACACACACACACACACACACACACACACACACACACACACACACACACACACACACACACACACACACACACACACACACACACACACACACACACACACACACACACACACACACACACACAGACACACAGTATTTGTCAATGAAAGCAAAGAAGGCTGACATGGACTGACCCAGGGTGTTTGGTTAGGTCAGAAATGCTGTGCGTTACTGCGAAACCAAGCTAGGTACTGCAGTTTCCTGAACGACTATCTGTAGTGCTGGTTCACCTTCGTGAGAGAGAGACATCTGGACATTGTTTCTCTGCTCTCTCCGTCTCCCTCCCTCTCTATCTATCTAACCTGATCTCCCTCTGCTCTCCTCTCTTTTTCTATTTGCTCTCTCTCTCTGTCGTTGTTCTCTCTGTCTCTGCTCCCCCGCTCCCCCCCTCCCTCCCTCCCTCCCTCCTTGTTGGTCTCTCTCTCTCTTGCTCTCTCGTCCCGAAGTTGCAGCCTATGAACACAGAGTCCTCACTCCGACAGTGTGAGCTATAAACAGGATGGAGGGGAAAAAAGCTCAGGAAAGACAGCGCGCGCGCGCGCACGCACGCACGCACACACACACACACAGAGAGAGAGAGAGAGAGAGACTGAAGCCCTCAGCAACACAACAGCCACCCCACCCATCCCCCGCTCTGATCTGTCTTTCCCTCCTTCCCTCCTCACGGAGTTCCTAAGATTCCCAACGGAATTCCAGAATGTCATTTTCATGTTTATGTTTGAGTGAACTCCTGCGACTGCTACCCCCCCCCCCCACACACACACACAAAGTGACCTCACACACAGCACATCAACACATTCTTCCAGCCAACAACTACAGAGTGGAGAGCAGCTCCTCTGCTTCCATGCCTGGCTGTGTAGCGGACTAGCTGTCAAACCTTAGAGAATCACACAGGCATGTAGCCAGACAGCAGCCTTACAGGGTAAAGACTAGCTCTGTGTGTTTGTACTGTAGCTGTGTGTCTGTACTGTAGCCCTACAGGGTAGAGACTAGCTCTGTGTGTCTGTACTGTAGCCCAACAGGGTAAAGACTAGCTCTGTGCGTTTGTACTGTAGCTGTGTGTCTGTACTGTAGCCCTACAGGGTAAAGACTAGCTCTGTGTGTTTGTACTGTAGCTGTGTCTGTACTATAACCCTACAGGGTAAATACTAGCTCTCTGTGTGTCTGTACTGTAGCCCTACAGGGTAAAGACTAGCTCTCTGTGTGTCTGTACTGTAGCCCTACAGGGTAAAGACTAGCTCTGTGTGTCTGTACTGTAGCCCTACAGGGTAGAGACTAGCTCTGTGTGTCTGTACTGTAGCTGTGTGTCTGTACTGTAGCCCTACAGGGTAAATACTAGCTCTCTGTGTGTCTGTATTGTAGCTGTGTGTCTGTACTGTAGCCCTACAGGGTTAAAGACTACCTCTGTGTGTCTGTACTGTATCTGTGTGTCTGTACTGTAGCCCTACAGGGTAGACACTAGCTCTGTGTGTCTGTACTGTAGCTGTGTGTCTGTACTGTAGCCCTACAGGGTAGAGACTAGCTCTCTGTGTGTCTGTACTGCAGCCCTACAGGGTAGCTCTGTGTGTCTGTACTGTAGCCCTACAGGGTAGAGACTAGCTCTCTGTGTGTCTGTACTGCAGCCCTACAGGGTAGCTCTGTGTGTCTGTACTGTAGCCCTACAGGGTAGAGACTAGCTCTGTGTGTCTGTACTGTAGCTGTGTGTCTGTACTGTAGCCCTACAGGGTAGAGACTAGCTCTCTGTGTGTCTGTACTGTAGCCCTACAGGGTAAAAGACTAGCTCTGTGTGTCTGTATTGTAGCTGTGTGTCTGTACTGCAGCCCTACAGGGTAGCTCTGTGTGTCTGTACTGTAGCCCTACAGGATTTAGACCAGCTCCGTGTGTCTGTACTATAGCCCTGCAGATAGATCTGTGCGTGTTTGTACTTTAGCTAGATGAGTCAGGCCCCGCCCCTAGAGCACAGCACAGGAAATGGCTTTGGCTGCTGCAACGTGATTGGCTAGGGACTGTGCACGTGACACACACAAACAAAAGGTACATATATGGAGAGGCACTGGAAGCATGACTCTCTGTTTCTTTGAGTAAACTTGTTGGAGCGTCTGATCTGAACCGGGATAAGAGCTTCCATACATCCAATGTAATGGCTCTAAATGGTTTAAAGCCATCTTGAGTAGATATGTACCCGTTTTTCACTGCCCTCTCCAGTGGTGAAAAAGACCAGTTTGGCCAAATCGCCATCTTCTATGTCTATAAGGCTTTGTTCTGTTTTTCTCTGCTCCAAACTCACAATGCATTACTTCATACCTTTGAAATGTCCAACTTTTCTATTCTGTAGCCCACTGTGTGCACGCACGCACACACACACACACACACACACACACACACACACACACACACACACACACAATAAATAATCACAAGGTTCTATTTCAGTCTGGAGATGACATCAGACATAGAAAGTAAGTTGAGAGGGAGAAGAGAAGAAAAATCTTTTTTTTTTGTCAGGTTTGGCTCTGGTTGTGATGCAGGGAGAGAGCGTGCACATTATGGAAACTATTTATCGACCTCCACCATGCCAAGGATCCCTACACAGACACACACACACACACCCCAGATGTGGAGTGGTGGCTTGACTGGACTCATCCTTCTTGCCACTGGTGACTCAGCATGTGCCCACAAACTCCTACGCAACACACACACACACACACACACACACACACACACACACACACGTCAATGATTGGCACATCCTTTTTGCACTTTTTAAATGCAGATTCAAACTAGCTACTGTTTGTAATGATAAAAACGCTTGTTCAGTTCTAAGGCACCAGACCTGTAAAAAACCTTAAGTGTAATGTTGGCTGAAATTGCGTGTGTTCGTCTATAGTAAAGTAACTGTTGGCTGTATTTTTAGACTTACTGACAACTAGCTAGATAACAACTATATGCATGTGTATATTTAGTTTGATCCCTCGAGTGTGTGTGTGTAATTTCTACCTACCCCTGGTTGAGGTCGTTTTCTGTGTTGTCCAGCCACAGACGCACAGCCACTGAGTTTCCTTCACGACACTGTGTGAAGATGTCGTCCATAACCAATCTTCAGCTTTGGTCTCCTAAAACTCCTTTCCCGTGTACTCCTGTGTGATCTTTAAGATCTTTAAGAGAGCGGTGTAGTGGAGACTGAATTAGGGCGACAACAAATCCTTGTCAGTGAAACGCATTCACTGATCCACTCCAGGAAACCACAGCATAGGATACGATCCGCCCCCACAATATATCTTTAAATATGAAACAAACTTTTGCCAACGCAGCCCTTTCCGAAAAAGCAGATGCTGTCAACGTTATATTATTTGCGACATTCCTTTTCTGTTTCATCTTTCATCACTGACTTTGTGTGCGTGCTTATTATGTCTTGTGTGCACGTAGGCGCGACGCCACCAGATCCCAATAGGAATGACTTGTTGATCTACAGTCTGTAACACCATTGTAATAAAGTTACAGCTGCCTATTCTAACGCCGTCGAAATTAAATTACTTTAAGCCTATTTCGTTTATTTCGAAACGACACAAACAATCGGTATTCTTTCGTGTTTTATCGTGAGTCATTCCCTTCAAAGAGGGCGTTTTTTTCATTTTGTAAATCCCTTAAACTTTGCCAAATAGCCTATCGACAACACACCAGACATAAAAGTAGCCTAAAAAAACTGAACAATGATTGAAATATTGAGAGAATACATACAAATGCGATCTTACCAGCGATTATAAATTGGTAACCAGTTCACAGCTCGTTCGGAATCCCTCCGTTATTCTTCGGTAGTTTGAGTCCACGCCCCACTTCACTGCTTGATTTAGCCTCAAGCTTGAAGTTTTGCACAAAGATCAGTCACCAAGAAAAGTGACGCAAATACTTCCATCTAGTGGTGCAAAGTGTTACTGCACTTTACATACTCTTAAAAAGTCACCATGGCACTTACATAAAATTACGCATATTACGCAGAGATAAACAACTAGAATATCTTCATACCTAAACAATCCAAAATATACTGATTCATGTATTCTTTTGTATAGGAATATCTACCGAAATAACAACTTGCAACCAACCTTGCTCAGAACTACATAGGTTATAACCTTGAATCATGGACAGGCAGATAGTACCAGTATGCGGGGTTCCTCTGACAGCGGTATAATAAATCTGATTGATGATCTGGCGCTGGTTTACATTAACACACTGGCTACAGCTGTTGCGAAACAATACTGACGAAACAAAGTGGAGCCACTATAGACGGTAAAAAAGGAAATATTTCAATATTTTTTATTTTAAAGCATAACACACAGGCTTACAATCTGCCAATAACTAGGTGTGTGTTTAAGGGGGGGGGGGGGTAACGATGAAAATACTTTGCTATGATTCATTTTCACCAGTGTGACTTACTCTACCGATTAGCTAAAGGTGAATGTAGACCCAACCACTGATGAATGACATACTCATTACAACAGGAAACAAATAAAGAAAATCAAAAACACATACATTGCACTATATTTCCCTTAAAATTCTTTTAATATTTTAGTTATTTGTCATACTTTAGGATATGGTATATGGTGCTAATGGAAAAAGACATGATCATAAACAGAGTAATTATTTTTTTAACCTTTACTACATTGAATGTCAGATGTCCTTTTCATGTGACACGTTGTAACCAAAGCAAAGCAGGGAAAACGCTAAGACGCTTCGCTACAAGGCCTCAAACACTCCAGTCTCCTCTTCACCTCACTCCTGACAGGTTCATACCTTCTTCACCTCACTCCTGATAGGTTCATACCTTCTTCACCTCACTCCTGATAGGTTCATACCTTCTTCACCTCACTCCTGATAGGTTCATACCTTCTTCACCTCACTCCTGATAGGTTCATACCTTCTTCACCTCACTCCTGATAGGTTCATACACTCAAGAAGAAGGTGGTACATCTTGATTTGTCACAAAGGATGGCGTTACACTAGGGGTCAAGGACACATTGTTACTGCTGATAAGAGCTGGGCTAATGGTTGTCTTTGGAAGGGCTTCTACTAGGGGCTTAGCTAGCTCTGCGAGGCCAGATATAGGCTTCACTACTGGGGCAGACACCGGGAGAACCACCGTGGTGTCTGGAATTTCTGGTGCTACAAGTGGAACCGATGTGACAAAAGCTGCGTTTCCAGACTCCTTGGGGACATTAATAGGCGAGGCGTCTGCTGCAGCCGGTGCTGGAGGCTCTAGCATGAACAGCGGGGATTCTAAAGGTGGGACTGCGGTGAGAGCCGCTCCCCTGACAGCCTCAGTCAGAGAGGAAGGGAACGCCGTTTCTGCTGACGTGATTGATGTGGTGGCGGCCATTTTGTTCTCAGCGACCGGTGGGGGCGCAGCTACGGATACGGAGGCGGAGGGAACCAGGTCGGCAGGGAAATCTAACTCTGCCAGCGACGCCATGGCGGGTATGTCTGGCGTCTCCAGGTTTGCACCTGGATGAGACGCTACGGGGTAGTCCGTGGTTACACCCAGGGTGGCTGGAGGCTGAATGGGGGCAATGTCGGCCCCAACTAGAGTCCTCAATGCTGGGGTCTCGGACGTTGGTGTGAGGGCCGTTTCAGAGGCCAGTAACCCGTCAGGAAGAATGGGTGCTGTCGCCACGGCGCCCTCCACTGCTCCCGCTGCTGCTTCTGCTTCAGCCTCCAGAGCCTTGGACTTGGCTTCCATCTCATCCATGCGACGCTGCACCATGCGGGGCATCAGCTGCACATAGGTCCCCATGAGGCGGTGGTTGGAGCGGATCAGCTTCCCCGCGCAGTTGTCCACGCAACGCTCCTGGAAAACACAGGAGGGGCATAAACGGTGTTGCCAATGCTAAGCTACATGTAATACTTTAGGTACTGGTAGAGATGAACTGACATCAATGTAGAGCGTTGCACTTTAACTAAAATGGTCTAGGTAAGGAGTGCCAAAATGATTTAACAAAAAAACAGAATGTAATCCACAGTCATTGCCCTCTAGCCTCACAATCTAGATAAATAAATGTATCAAATTGTTATTAATCTTTGCATACCTTCTCAATTCACAATTTTTGCTTTAAATCTTGGATTTGACGACAGACATTGAGCCAACTAAATGTGTTATACTTAATGTAGTTTACAGTGGCACTGTATGTAACTTAATCACAGAACATTCTTGTTGACAAGATTGAGGCTCGTGACGTGTTCATATTGCGCCTGGTAATTCGGATTACAACCGAAAAAATATCTTGGTCGCATTTCACGTTTACACAGTGGCCGTGTCTTAACAGATCCTTACCTCGTCCATGGTGAGGTTTCTGTAGTTGAAGTTGCTCGAGCATTTTTGGAAACAGATTTCCGTCATGCGGTTGTAAACCATGAGAAAATCCCGCAACTGTAAAGCAAATCGGAGTCACGTCAACTCATGTTTGCGTGGATCTCTGTTCATGAGCCAAGACACCACATGTAAACAGTACACATGTATACATCGTTCGCCTAGCATGCGTACAAGCCAGTAGACGATATATATGGGCAGATAAACCGAAAACTTGACTTACATTCCGTATTTGTGAGTCTGGTTCCATGCTGTCAAACGTTGCTAGAAAGGTAGACAATATAGCGAGCCCCAGGCGTTAGCTTTCCCCTCGTTCCCTAATAACTTACTTAAATTTCACTGCTTTTCTACAGTCAATATGTATATCAATGCGTAAACGGTATGTCAATTTATATGACAATGAGAAAATTGTACAAACCATGCGCTAATGTACTTAACTCATATTACAGATTAGATGAGCATGACTTTCATAAGAGCGCGGACATGTTTTGTTTTGGCACCTCCCCTTCTTGGTGACGTCAGCAGGAAGTACGTGCGGCACAAGAAAAGTATTTTAGGGGGAAAATAAATAAATAAATAAAGTATTATTCTTTAATTATGTTCCAATAATAATAATAATAATAATAATAATAATAATAATAATAATAATAATAACAATAATACATTTTATTTGAGTGTGCCGTTCAAGAAACTCAAGGTCATCTTACAGTATGAGAATGGCCTAAGGGAAAATTTAAATAAAATTTGAGTGATCCTGAAAACCAGGGGAGAGAGCAGGGCACGCAATACAAGGGAGCATTAACGTTAGAGAGTAACCCAGTTTGAACAAATTTGTTTTTTGTTGTGACTTTAAAGATAGGCTAATAAAGTGTCAGACTCTCTGACAGGTGGGGTTGAGGGAGTTTGAGATCAGCCACGTTTCACTTTTACATTTTAATGTCTACATGTGTAAATTATGGAAGATACACCATGTAGATAACACAACTTTGGAGTTTTTCTATGGTTTATTTTGACACTTTTGACGGTCAATGCAAGCCGTTACTATAGTGGCTTACAGTCATTGTGCTAAGCTAGGCTACATCCTACCTACTTGTTGGATCGTGGATGTACAATCATAACAATGACATCAATTATCTCGTCTGACTAGGGGTAAGTAGGCAAAATGCTGAACACACCCCAAAATGTGCTCTGTTATAATCTTATAACATTACCCCTACAGTAACGTCATCTGTCAATCAAAACTTCAAGAAACATGTTTAAATTTCATTTTTATTTTAAACATGCCTTTAAACTTTATTTCTTTAAACATCTAAACATTACCTTAACTAATGTATTTAACTAAATAACTTTTTTTAAATAATGCATTTTAAATTAACTATATAATGAGCATATAATACAGTACATTTCTGAACGCCAGGAAACAACATTGTGTTAAATTACCACTCTTTGTAAATCCTATAGACACACATATAAAACTCCCGTGCAGAAACCCTTCACATGAAAAATGAAAACACTTACGCCAGATATCTCTCTCTCTCTCTCCCCCTCTCTATCTCTCTCTCTCTCTCTCACACACACACACACACACACACACACACACAGAAGCACACACACACACACACACACAGAAGGAGGAACATGGTACACACCCTCGAGCGCCCACCTTCGCCGCGCTGTGTATCTCTCTGCGCACGTGCTTTAATATTAAGCATGGCAAAGAACTTCCTCCTAAACCTAAATTGACTCTACCCTTGCACTGTTAAAAATAAAGTTTTGAGTTACAATTTTGCCTTAATACATTTTTTACAACCAAAGCACGAACACGTGTAATTTATACACTATACATATAGTTCATATAATTGTTACAAACTGTGACTCAAACCATTTCCCTCCTTGAAAGGCTTCATGAGTACAAGGCTTCATCAATCACTTGACTCATTGGATCACTTTGCTCTAGTCAGACGGATGACAACAATAGTCTAGGTTTTCAGATACAGTCATGTGCACCTCCTCCGTCCCCCTAACCTGCCCATCTCCATCTCTATCCATTTCTCTACACGACCCTCCCTCTCCAACCTCATCAGTCCCCCAATCCCTGCCTCTCGCTCTTTCCCGTTCCCTGTGCCCCTCCCACTCATCCCCCTCGTCACCAGCGTATTTCCTGCTCTTGTCCCTGCTCCTACCCCTCTTCCTGTCCCTCTCCCTCTCCCTGTCCCTCGACTCAGCTTCCAGGGCCATCTGCTGGCTGTTGAGGTAGATGCTGTTACGGGAGACCATAGGGCTGCTGTTTTTGGAGGGGAGAGATGCCTCCACCTCTAGGAACAAAGGCTGGGAGAGTCTGCTTTGAAGCTTGGCCTGCTGCTGGCCTGGGCCACGCTGCTGGAAGCGCCGCTTCTTCTTGCGTTTTTTCGCCACATCGAGATCCAGAGAGGCGTAGTTCAGGTCATGCACCACTGGCTCCTGGCGAGTCAGAGATTAATGTTACATGTTAAGAGGTTAGGACAACGATAGTGTTTGGTCATGTTGCAGTTCAACTATCATTGTTTTACAGTTAACATTATCCGTCCAAGTATAGAATGATACAATATTTTTTGGTCACTTTAACAACGTGCATGATTTTTTTCTTATGTGCCTGCTAGCTTCCTGTCACTTTGTAGATTCTCATGTATCTCAGAAAGGTTTCACAGCCTATTTTTAGAGCATAGATGATTATATGTGGTATAATGGTATTGACCACACTGTATACCTTCCGTTTTGACAACAGTGCAGAGTTCTAATTCTGGCATAAATATAATTAGCTGTATGCACACAAATACAACAATGTTGTGGGTAACTGAAAAAAGTCGAAGCGTAGTAAAAAACAATAGAAGAGACAAAGTTTTCTAAACACTATATAAATGTATATTATAAAACATGTTTCAACCTGGAATAACATGGCTAATAGAAATTGATTTTTTTAAATACTTTTTTAAAAATACATTTATTATTATTATTATTATTATTATTATTTTTAATACATTTTTTAAATAGCAAAACAATGCAATAAAAACAAAAAAAAAGCGTTTCTTTATAACAATATTCAATTATTATTCAATTCAATTCTGTTTGATTTACTAACGATGCTCAAACAACCAAATAAATAGAGAAGTTACTCAGGTACTTTACCATTCCACAAAATAATTTTTGTGGAACCATTGCACAGGTTAGAAGTACCCCTTTTTGCACTGCAAGTTCTTATTCTTGGTGTAAGTATTGTACGGGTTGGAAGTACCGTTTTTTTCACTGCAGGTAATTATTTTTGGTGTAAGTATTGCAGGGGCTAGAAGTACCATTTTTTGCACAGCAGGTAATGATTTTTGGTGTAAGTATTGTAGGGGTTAGAGCTACCTTTATGTCTCCAGTGTGGGGCCCGGCCACCATTGACTCGTAGCACGTACTATCAGCAGGTCCCTCCGCTACTGCACACAAAGAAAAACACAGTGAAAAGCACACAAAAAAAGTGTTGTCATGCCTGCGAGCACTTTCTTCTGTTCCTAAATTAAGGAGCCATGAGGCGTCAGTATCTGCCCCCATGAGATGGAATCGATGAGACTTGGCTTTGTTGTGCAGATACAGAAAGGTCTCGTTCCACTAAAGTAAAAACCACTGAACGAATGTAAAAACGTCAGCAGAGTTATTAAACCTTTGTTCTCGCACTCCCTTTTGATTATGGAAACTGATCATTCTAAAGATTTTTGCAACAGTAGATGGAAATACAGTGATGTGGGGGTAGTTAAAAGCTATTGTTGCGCATAAAATAAATACAGTCATTTTAAAACGACGTAACAGCGCCTCAATTAAAACAATAAATATGGATTACGTGAGGGATGATATGCAGTATGAATTTACCGCACTATTTCTAAATGTAACATCATGGAGATTGACATTCACTGAGACGTCAAAGCAAAGGGACCTTTTGTTTGGTTTTGCAGTTACTTACAGAGATAACATTGTTCTACATATGGTCTTACTTCCTCTGTTTGCGTCAATGTTTCCGTAGATAGGATTTTCCTGTAGCTGGATGTCATCGACATTGAGAAAACAGGGATGCTCTTCTGCTTCAAATCTACAAAGAAGGGAATTCGAACAAAAATAGCAGAAGGGAATATTTTGCACTCGGATATTCTAAAAACAGTTTTAGTTCCATTATAATGTTTTGGGACATTGGAATTAAGTTCATGTTTTTTTATTTGTTAGTTAACTAGTCGTTGAGGGAATTATATACAGAAATATAACTTTTATTTAGGTATTGAAGAATACAATTTAAAAAACATTATACTTTAATGATGAATTTATGAACAGGAATTGCTCTCAAAATAAACATGCTATGCACAGTTTGTGGGCTTACCTATTTCCATGGTAGGCATATGGAAATTCTTCTGTGTCTTCGGAAGTCAATTTAGTTTGTCCTGGTCACAAGCACATGGGATTACACTTTATGGAAACCTGATGCACAAATTTACCGTCGAACATGTAATAAGTGATACAAACAGAACGTGTGTGTGCACGAGTGTATGTGAGTGTGTGAGCGTTTGAGTGTGAGTGTGTGGTGTGTATTAGAGAGTGTAAGAGTGTGTCAGTGTGAGTGTGTGGTGTGTGTTAGAAAGTGTGAGAGTGTGCCTGTGTGTGTGTGTGTGTGTGTGTGTCAACGTGTGTGTGTGTGTGTGTGTGTGTGTGTGTGTGTGTGTGTGTGTGTGTGTGTGTGTGTGTGTGTGTGTGTGCATACAGACCTTCTCTGTGTCCGTTTTTCCGGTGTCTCAGCAAGTAGAGGAAGACATTAAGACACAGGGAGATGACCAAAGCCAAACAGGTCAGAGCCAGACCCACAAGCTGACTCAAGCATTCTCAACAAAACAGAAAAGCAACAGGATCATACATTTGTTATCAAATACAAAATCAATCTTTACAGACTTTCAAAATAGAAGAGAATGTCAGAATAAATCATCCTATTGTAGTATTGTAATGGACTGTCCGCCACTGTTTCCTAAAACGGAAAGTGTCATACATTGTGTTCTTTCTGAGTTATGATCAAAATTAAGATCGGAAATATGCATTCTCCAGCGTGCTGTATTTTTGAGAAGTACAGAAAGTAGTCCAGGCCTGCATATTTAAAAAATGTTTAAGTGGAGGTACTGTACTATGTACTGTTTTTAATGGAGGTACTGCACTATGTACTGTTTTTAATGGAGGTACTGTACGAAGCACTGTTTTTAATGGAGGTACTGCACGATGTACTGTTTTTAATGGAGGTACTGTACTATGTACTGTTTTTAATGGAGTTACTGTACTATGTACTGTTTTTGATGACAAGAAAGATCAACATTATGTAATTAGCTATGCTCATCGTGTATTAGCAAAAGTATAAATTGAAATGTATCGCATGAAAATGTGAGACATGTGAATTGGCGTTACAAAAAAACGAATTCTCCAGTTCGTCAAACAAGTTTTTTTTATGTAAATGATTTTGTCTGTTACAACCCATTAATATAATATGCAAAAAAATAAATAAAGATACATTTGCAGATAATTAGCTGACATTCATCAGTAGCTGACATCGTGCAATAAAAGCCTGTACACCAAATTTGGAAAACAATTTAAAATGGAATAGTTTCCAAAGAAACTTTGTGAATGTTCTTACCTGACATCGTCAGCCCTGCTTTAGTTATGGAACAATATTGCTCTTTCTTTCTCTGTCTCTCTCTCTCTGTGGCTGACTGCCTATTAACCTCCACTCTCTCTCTCTCTCTCTCTCTCTCTCTCTCTCTCTCTCTCTCTCTCTCTCCCTCTCTCTCTCTCTCTCTACCTCTCTCTATCCCACTATCTTCCTTGTTCTCTATTCATTGGACTACTTGACATTACACAGTTCATTCAGTGAGTATTAACTAGTTGATGTATTTTATTTTCGACACTAATCTATATTGTAGTCTATATGTATCTCTTTGGGTTGCACAAGATAACCTTACCACCTCACAGGGATCATTTATGCTACAAACAGGAAATGAGAGCACCTCGTTCTGAGGCAGCGTGTCACATGGCAGAGAAGGGGTTCATCTTGGATTTACATCTGTTATGATTCAAATGGTAGAGTTTCAATGCATATTACAAAAAAAAGTTTTTATTTGCCTCAGCTCTATTTTCTAAAGATGACTTATATTTAATATGAAACTCAGATTTTCATTGGCATTCATAACTTATTGTGTTTAAAGAATGAGCTTAAAAAACAGACTTTAAGCCAGACTGTATTTTTCTCTATACTCTCTCTCTCTCTGTCTGTCTGTCTGTCTGACTGACTGTCTCTCTCTCTCTCCTTCATTCTAAACCACTCACACACAAACTGCATGTAACCAACCACAACTACAATCAATCACATCTTTTTTCAAATGTTCCATTTCCGACCTCCAACGTGTGAAAGCAGGATGTCTTGTGTGTTAACAGTTCATATTAAATCCTCATATTTAAAATATAAAAACAGTAATTTGATCAAGAATCTGGTTTACATGATTACAAAACCAGTATTAAATAATGAAGATTATTTGAATGAAGATTTCATTAAGACATTTTTTTATTTTCATGAAAGGCAGCGCTGACAGATCTTACAAAAATACTAAACATAAAAATAATGTACTCAACATAAACATTTTCAAACAATACTGATCTATAACCCTTAAAATTCTTCCTTCACATATCCATTCACACACGATTACACACATACACACACACACACAGACAAGCAAGCAAAACAACTTGGTGTGCATAATCAAACTCACACTTTGTAATGTCTCCCCTGTGAGGACGCAAACACAAGAAATCAAGTCTTACACGAATGTTTTCAAACTGCCTGTCACCTGGGCCTTTGAAGAGGAGAGTGTCATGCTGTCAGACCAGTGGGTCAGTGGCTCGTTGTGGTCTGTGGTATCACACATAGTGTGACCCGCGTTACACACACACAACCCCCCCCACGCACACACATACACACCCGACGCACACACACACACAGGTTGTATGAGTCGTCGCCGCGGAAACACTAAATGTGATCGAGGGAGGAAGACAGGTTGAGGTCTGTGATATTCAAGCTTCTAAGACTGCTACTGCAGATTTTCTAGCAACCAAATGTTTTGCTAGGTGACAAAACCCACAGACACAGTCATACACACATTCTATTCTATAGTTCTATTCTATCGTTCCATTCTATCGTTCCATTCTAATTCTGTGAGACTAGGAGCACTCACTGAGGTTACTATCTACATGTTTGGTTTCTAAAAGCTATCGACATACATGTGCATGACATTCACACAACGCTGCACTGAACTACGAAAAGGAACGTATCCATCCGCAAGCGAAAAAAAATTCATACGTTTTCCCCACAACAAAAATGGCCGAACAACTCACTTTTGAAATGAAACTACTTTTATCAAAGAATGTATCACATGTTAACAATGCAATAAAAATAAAGCTGTATTTGTAAAATTTTTGGATAGGTAAAAAGTACTTTATTTGTGTATGCAGTTTATAAATAAAAGGGACAATAAAAGGATTGCATACACACATAAAAATGAACATACATCTAATACATATACAATCATTAAGAAAACATCTGTGCATTCCTATAAATAGAGATATGTCACACACACAGAGTGGCAACGCGTAAGGGGAGGGGGCCTGGTATCTTATTTAAAAAGATATTTAAATATGATAATAAAAATAATAATATTAATAATAAAGTGAAGTAAATTCAGTTTAGATGAGTGCGCAGTCGTTTTTTTAAAACTTGAATTACCATTCAATTTGTTCTTGTGAGATGTGACTGACTTTTCCAGTCTGCTTATAAACGTGCTAAAACGACTGATTCCATTTACAGTAGCAGTTATGTTGTATGGCAAAAAGGCAGCTGCGTTTGGAATCTCTCTTCAACAAAACAATCAAATTCACCAACGCCCCAGACATCCACAGAAACTCAACAGGTGGCCCTTGTCGTGCGTCTCTCACTCCGTCTCTCACTCCTCGCTCTCTCACTCCGTCTCTCACTCCGTCTCACTCCTCGCTCTCTTCAGATGAGAGTGAGAGACGACCGTCTCACACGATTATACCGTGTGGGGGGGGGAGGCGGTTTGAATGGGGGAGGTAAGTCCAACCTGAAAGAAAGAAAGAAAGAAAGAAAGAAAGAAAGAAAGAAAGAAAGACAGACAGAAAGACAGAAAGAAAAGACAGAAAAGAGAAAGAAAGAATGAAAGAAAGAAGGAAAGAAAGAAGAGACAAAGAAAGAAAGAAAGGACAGAAATAAAGAAAGAAAGACAGAAAGAAAGAAAGACTGAAATAAATAAAGTCATATTATAACATTATATATTATATTAGATGTTTAAATAAAGTTAAGGTGACTAGTTATAACGTCCTTATAAATGTTCAAATAACGTTAAGGTGACTGACTGGTCTACAGTTATTACATCCTGTTAGTTGTTTAAGACAGAGTTAAAAGGAGCTAATTGTTTAAAGGTGATAATTGTTTAGAGGTGATAGTCCTGTTAGATGTTTAAGAGTTAAAAAGAGCTGATTGTTTAAGGTGATAAGCGTCCTGTTAGATGTTTAAGAGTTAAAAGGAGCTGATTGTTTAAGGTGATAAGAGTCCTGTTAGATGTTTAAGAGTTAAAAGGAGGCGAGTCCTGTTTAAGGTGATAGAGTCCTGTTAGATGTTTAAGAGTTGAAAGGAGCTGACTGTTTAAAGGGGATAGAGTCCTGTTAGATGTTTAAGAGTTAAAAGGAGCTGACTGTTTAAAGGGGATAGAGTCCTGTTAGATGTTTAAGAGTTGAAAGGAGCTGACTGTTTAAAGGGGATAGAGTCCTGTTAGTTGTTTAAGAGTTAAAAGGAGCTGACTGTTTAAAGGGGATAGAGTCCTGTTAGATGTTTAAGAGTTAAAAGGAGCTGATTGGTTGCCAAGGGCACCTCCTCCTGACGACGCGTCTCCTGTAGAGCACTCCGATGAGGAGCAGTGCCAGGATCAAGAAGACGATCCACGCCACATGGATAAGACCATAACTCGCGTCTGAGAAAAATACATAAAGATTCACAGATTTTTTTAAATCTAAAGGGTGAAAAAGGAAATTGTAAGATTGTGAAAATATCAGAATCTTCAATAAAGTGATGCCATGGTATAATCACAAGTGGGGGAAACCCATACATTTTGATGCATACATTTGTCTTTTACAGATTTATAACTGTTCGGCTAAATACAAACGGTTACAGGCTGGGGTACTGTACCTGTTTCAATGATCACTCCTCTGGTTTCTGCATCACTCCTGGCAGTGGACATCTCGGGGTCTGACTCCGTCGTCGTCCGTTCATAATCAAAATACTTGATATTCTCGTTATCATCAGTCCAAGTCGACAGTGTGGACAAACCGCTGGGCTCAAATGCACCTGTTGATGAGCTGGCGGACCCCGATTGGTCAGATGGTCGGCGTGTGTCATTGGAATGACTTAAGGTTGAATTCTGGGTGAAGGAATCCGTGACCTTTGACCCTTGTGAGGAAGACCCTGGTGTCGTGACTGAAAGGTCAGGGCCGGGTGGTGTGGCTTGAGAAATGCTTTGATTCTCTGAGGAGGAAGTTGAAACGTTATAAACATTTGTTGTGACACCACCTGCGTTTGGGTCAGGGTCCGAAGCCAAGGTTACATTGGTGCTGGTATTTGTGTGCCATATAGAGGGGGGTGTGGTGTGTGCCACGGCCCCAGTTTGGTTCTGATCCTCACGCATGGTGTATGGAGTGGACCGGCCTGTTGTTTGCCCATCTGTGGAAACAGGAAGCAAACATTATCCTCAAAAAACACAAAATATTATCCTGAAATACCTCAGTGGTGCTTTAAAACGAAATAATCCGTCTGATTCTGCTGCTATATAGTGCACACACCTTCATCATTTATATTAACTCAACAAAAAAGTCAAATTAAACTCCTAAACAAAATTAAAATGTAATAGGAAATGTGACCAGCAGGTGTCTCCCTATACAAAGTCAGTCTACTGCAGAGAAAGCAGCTGCTTGTTAAACTTTTTTGTCTGACAGACAAGTGATGAAGGATGAAGCAAAAACAGGAAGTCGCTGCGGTTTGAGATTCGTGATTCCAAGCACTGAATCACCTGCGCTTATTCAAACGTACTTAGTGGTTGAAAAGAAAACAGACAGGAACACACACAAACTGATAGACAAAGGGGACAGCTACAGAAAGACAGAGTAACATAGAAAGAAAGAAAGAAAGAAACAGACAGACAAACAGACAGACAGACAGACAGACAGAGAGACAGACAGACAGACAGACAGACAGACAGGGAACCTCACCTGTGTCTGAGCCTGCTGTAGCTGGCAGGAGGGTGACGTTGAAGTCGGTGTGCAGGCTGTGGTTGTTCTGCGTGCTGACAGACAGGGTGTACACCCCAGCCTGATCCCCCCAGACCCTCCACAGCTCCAGAGAGCCACCGTCAGAAACCCACCGTCCATTCTGGAGGAAACAGTACAAACCGGTGGGGCACAAAACTAAACAGTTAAATGCGCTAAAAACCCTAATGTTCGATAGACACGACCCACACGTTGATACTACAGCACCACGGAAATGCGTATGATCATTTGACAATGCAGCACATTAGATCTGTGGTCAATTTAAGAATAAGCTTAGGCCTACACTGTTTCATTCTTATTTAACGGTTTCATTCCTATTCATAAAAAACTTTTTTGATAGAGACTAGGCTATATAGCCTGCCCTACATTCATGACATGTACACAGTGAGAAGCTATTTCTCAGAAAACATCAATAGTAAATTATACACATATATACCTTCTCCCCACATTTTCACACAATTTTATTGAAAGCGACTCAAATCAAAAGGATCTGGTCTAATGAAGTTAACTGGTTTCTCTGTGCTGTTTTGTATTGTCGGTGTAAAGAAATAAAAAGATCCAGGGAAGGGTTGAGTACGGAGCACTATGGCCCACCTTGGTCCACCGGTAGCGGGCGTCAGAGGAGGCAGACGCGGTGCAGTGAATGGTCACGTTATCACCAGCGCCGACTTCAATGGTGCCACTCCCGTCACACTCAATACGGTCCAAATCTTCAGTCAAAAACAGGACATTAAGAGGAGCACCCTTTTGAGCACTATGTATTGTTAAAAAAATAATAATAATGCAATTCTGTAATAATTGCATTTTTATTTACCTTTTTTTATTAGTTATTTTTAACCTACTATTTTATTGTTATATAAACAGGGATGAGTGTCTTTAAAAGTTTAATGGTACTCTCGTTCATATGACTTACAGCTGACGTGAAGGTGGATGGTCTCCTGGTTGTCGTGGAGACGAGGGATGTCAGAGGACCACTGTGGATGACAGGAGTAGACCCCCGCACTCTCCCTCGTCACATTCTCCAAGACAAACTTCCCGTCAGCGCTCCACAGCGCTAAAGAGTTATTCTACATCATGAAGATTAATTAAATGTTAATTCATGCATTATTAATTAATCATGTTTTAATAACAATAAAATTAACTACAAATATATACATATATATATACATATATACATATATATATATACATATACATATATACATATATATACATATGTATGTTATTATACAGTATGTGAATGATTCCATATGACAATAGTTAACATTTGTAATTTAAAATATATTTGTTAATATATTGATAATATATTTAATAATATTATTAATCCAAATAATTTTGTAGTATGTAAATGTGTAAGGGAAGTAGTCTGGTGCTGACCTTGGAGCTTCTGGACAGTTTATATCCTTCTGTCTGTGGGCCACTGGAGCACAACATCCTGACCTCCTCCCCTTCACTAACTGGTCCCAATGGCTGGATCACTTTAACAGACAGCCACGGGTCTAGAGGACAGGGGTAACACACACACACACACACACACACACACACGCACACACACACACACACACACAAACACACACACACACACACAAATACACACACGCACAATCAAACACACACACACACACACAAATGTCTGTAAGTTTGTGAGACAGAACGAGGAGGAGGATGGTAGAGGGGGCTAGACAACGGAGTCCGCTGGTTGAAGCCGCAACACAACTACTCCTTACTGCCCTCTCACCTTTGACCTTGAGGTGGGTCTGTTTCTTGATGGAACCGTGGGGGAACACAGCGAGCTCACACAGGTAAACGCCGCTGTCTGACCTCTGAACCCCCTGCAGCTCCAGATAGGAGCCCTTTAGTTTCCCCGACGACTCGTTCTTCACCAACGTCAGGCTCACGTTGGGCCAGAACACATGAGACTTGTCTATGTCCGGCTTGAAAACCAGCAGCTTCTGCTCTGCTAGATCCATTTTCTTCCCCCACTGCAGCTGGGTGACGCTCATCCCCTCTTTATGTTCCGTGACGCAGGGCAAGCTAACGTTGTGTCCCGCATAGGCCGCCACTAGATCCCTGTGGAACACTGTGATGTCATCCTGGCCTGTCAAAGAACAGAGGAAATCAGACAGAAGTTGTTTTGCAATGCAATCCATCACTGGCTTTGTCACGGAGTGTGAAAAGAAGATTTAAAGGAACCCTAGTGTGAGTTTTGGACTATTCATTTGTCTAGCATTGTTTTTTCACTCAGATGGATTGTACGAACAAAATGAAAAAGTTAAACCTCTGCCTTGTGCATTTTCTCTAGTTCACCTCTGTTACGTCCCGTATAAGGTGTAGGCGTCTAGGGTGTATGGGACGAACATATGAATGGGATAGCGGCGTTTTAAAGCGCAACCACACTGGGGTAGGTGGGTAGAGGTGTAATATGGAGAAGTAAGACACAGTTGAGGTGTATATTAAGTGAATATTTATTTACAGGCGCGCCACTGGGAGGGGCAGGGCAGGGCACAGGGCGACACACAAATACACGTAATACTAATACGGCCACTCCAACAGGGGCCGTAACAACCTTTGACAACACATCTACCCTATTTTACAAGCTGTTCTGAATTGCAGCGATTTGTGACTAGAAAATCCAAGTCAATCTAGATGGCCAATCACGGACTCAGGCTAGTATAAGTAAGGTCGAGCTTCTGGGGCCGCAGCCACGACAACAGCGGAATGTTACTTTCCCTAGCCAATAACATAACTCAGCCAATGAATGTTAATGAGCAATGGGCGTAAACTCGCGTTTACCATTGAAAACGGCATGTGAGTTGAAAGGGGAGAAAGAGGCACCATAGAATATGAATAAAAAATATTAAAAAAATTTTTCCCTTCAAATACTTTTTAAGGTGCTTCATAGACACTAAGGAAGCACACAAAAATGTATGATTGTATACATTATGGGCCATTTAAAGGAACCTATGAGCCTTGAAAGTCAGCTCAACTCAAATGGCCTTTTTTTATACAACTATCATTATTATTAATTCAAAGGTCTAATGTTACTTGTATCTTTTTGGTTCATCAGGTAGTGTTCAGAACATGTGATGGAGATTGAAGCAGTTTCTAATTAATCTTCTCTCTATTTAATAGAACTTTTAATTATTTATTTTTGCAGACCAAATCACTGGTAAGCCTTGCTAAATTAAATATTCAATTGAAAAGAGCTGAACGAGGTTACAACAACAGAGATCATTTCACCTCACATAACCAAGCTGAAAATATCAAAAGATAATTTCAAACCGAAGAACAAACTCGCCTCACTTTCGAGTGAATACAACATAAATACCGTATATAAAAAAATAATTGAAAAACAAAAACGTTGAAGCTTACCATGTGTAAGGAGAGCACACAGCAGAAAAGATAAAACGGCTCTAGGTGCCCTCTTGGCCATGACCAAAAAGCCTCTGCCACAGATCAGACTGGACTTCAACGGAAGCCTGTCTAGATACATAGAGTCAGACTAGAGAGAGAGTGGGACGCCAAAGAACAAAAAAATATTTTGTTGGCCGACCTGTGAACAGGAAGTTACAAGATTGAGTGAGAGACTGTGTGAAGGTTTGTGGTGACAATGTCTATAACAAAATTGCAAAAAGTACATTTTTTGCTTACCAAGTCACACGCATATATTTATTGATAAGCAAACATACACTAAATTGAAAAAGAAAAAAAAATAGGCTAAATGCATTCTTATCATTGTCACTGGACGAGAAGACATTCTTTTGAATTTAAAGTTCATTAAAAAGGTAAACCACACACGCATACACACACAAATTTCACTGACGGCTGTATTCTCTGTTTTATTCTGCTGCTCCATCTGTTGGTCAAATTGTGACCTGACACTAAAATATAAATAGCATAATTCACACTGATCAGGAAGTCCAATGAATAATATAGAGTCAATTCAGTAGAACCAATATGATAAGAGTATATTCTGATTGTGTTACGAACTAACGAAAAACAATTGTTATTAATTATATTATTAACAATAATACACTACATTATATATATATATATATATATATATATATATATATATATATATATATATATATATATATATATATATATATATTGGTTTGATGTGCTATTCAATATAGTATGTAAACTGCCCTTCGATATATATTTAGATATTTAAGAGATTTTTAAGAGGGGAATCGAGGCCAATTTCTTTACCAAAAACACAGCTGCATCTGAAGTGAGGCGAAAACCATCATGTTAACGCCTCTACACTCAACCTTAGTTGAGTCAATACTCAATAGAATGCTCTTGCAATCACGTGATTGGTAAACGCATACGACCAACTGCTTTATCATTTGATTATAGATTAATGCATGCCCTTAAGTGATGTATGATCCACAGGTGTAGGTTAGACCTGCTGCAATATCAACAAAGCTATACCCCCCTGATTTGGGATAAAATAGGCTGAGGGGCAGTGTAAAATGTCCGTGTTATGTGCGGCATCAGCCACTGGGTGTTGCTGTTGAAAGGTAAATTAGTCGAGTCGTGCTGGATCCTTTCACAGTGGGAGTGTCAAACCCATCTATCCCTTCGCCAGACGCGGTCTGCGGAGCTGTCCTCTGGTTTATATCGACCAGTGTGGAAGCGCGCGTTATACAGCCAGCGATATTCTTCACATTTAAACCTTCAACAGATACCCACTGCTTTCCGGTCGACGGCGAAGGGCAGGTATACCTATGTGTACTCCTGTCACTGGACAAATCACAGCACGCGCATTGAGCTTCTGCACAGGTAGATTAACCGTTTTCCGCATTGGTGAAGACTGGATTCATTATCGGGAATACCAGCAGAGCTGGTCGGATATCAGTGAGCGGAACGACGTTGGTTCTGTCAACCAAGTGTAAGGCAAGACTATCACTAGAATTATAAAAACGTTTTGTTTATTAATTTGAATTATTGGCATACAATGAATATGGCTATTGAATTTACTAAATTCTACGTGCTGCTCGAATGAAAGGCGAATGGTTATATGCTATTGTTAGCCTGCAGGCTATGATATTAATTAAACGTACTCGGGTTTGTTTGCGATATGTTATCATTTAAAATGAACAGAGTCGTGTGTTGTAAAGTGGCCTACACTTTTATAATATGTAAGGTCATTTTAGCTAGTGTCTCAATAGCAAAAGCCCATAATTGGAATGAAGCAGTTGTTATTCACCTGTTCATACAGAATTCCTATTCCATTCCATCCTGTACCATGACCATTGCCTTGTTTCGATAACCAGTTACCATGCCCAGATGCCTGTTTATTTTAATTATATTTCGGGAAGTAAATTTTTTTTTTTGTGTGAAAATAGTTCGTACATTTAATCAGTTTATTTGGATGGAAATGTAATTAGCAAAAAATTACGAAAAGTTTATTTATGCCCTGGTAATTGGAACATTTCCACTAAGACGTTTCGGTTACGTCATCGCCTGCACGATGTGTTGTTGATTCACAATTCGTATTCTTTCTTTATCTCGCAATGTCAACCTCAAACTAACACAGGCCATATCATGTAACCTTAGCGCAGTCAGTGATATAGAATCAGAATCCGGTTACCCTAGCTCTCAGCCGACACAGACTGACTGACACACCACACACAGCACAAACCCCCTTTTGTTTCTTGCACTGTATTAACACAACAACCTGAGTATTCCTTTGGGTGCCTAATTGAGCATAAGTTACTAGCTAACCAGATAAAGATAGCTGTATTGCTAAGTGATTTATTTGTATTCTGCGGCTGATTTATAGGTCTTCTAGGACACTGGGGTTTCATTTGAATCAGTGCAGCGGCTTTTCACAGACACATTCTCTCTCTCTCTTTCTCTGTCTCTCTCTCTCTCTTCTCTCTGTATCTCTCTCTCTCTCTCACTCTGTGTGTGTGTGTCTCTCTCTCTGTGTGTGTCTCTCTCTCTTTCTCTGTCTCTCTCTGCTCCCTCCCTGGTCCTAACAACCTGACCCTTTGAACTTTGAACCTGACCCTAAATCAGCAAGGGCCTGACCCTCGATCGAATGACCACAGACTATTGGACCAGGTTTCAGCGACCTGATTGATGAGACCAGCACTAATACACCAGGCACCTGTTTTCTGGAATAGAGTGTCATTCATGAAGACCTATTTAGGTAATGTAGCGTATCTATAGGCTATTGCATATTGTTGTCTAGGTAACGGTACTGTCCAAAGAACAGGAAGGCTATATGGGATCTGCTTTATGAATGGTTTGGTCCTGATCTGAAGATTTTATGGTAGTGAAGCCGGTTGATAGTATGCTTTACCTTTTTGACTCACTAATTATTCGACAGTTTCATGTTTATTTTTCTCCTGTGTTTCACTGCTTGTTGCTAATGTAGTACCATGGTATCATATAGATTCAGCTGGCGTTCGTAGATGTGCACAATCCAAACCACTTACGAGCTCTTCTTAACTAGTGTATTATATATAATGTCACGCAACGAACAGTCTCCATTACACACTCTGTCTTCTTCTCTGATCCCCCAAAACCGCCCTTACTTTCAGACCTGACCAATCCATTGTCAATCCAATTAAGTGTAATGTTAATCCATCATAAATCATTTTTTAGATTTGCCTAAAGATTCATAAAACTTAAATCATACTCTTAAACTAATACATGCACACAGGCACTAGCCATAGGCTTGGGGGTGTTTGTCATGGGTGGCTGTGATCCAATACCAGTGCCAAATGAGCTGTTATGGGGCAGAGTAAATCCCATATGGTGCTGCTGGTCAGCTTTGGTTGTTGTTACAGTCACAGCTACTGGCTATGTGGACGCTATGAGTGGACTGAGCCCAACACCACCAATGGGCCTATAGTGGCCTGTCACGAGTTATGCTGATAAAAAAACAAAATACCTTTTTTTCTCTAAAATGAGTCAGTTGAAGCACTAATGACGTTGTTCCATGTTCGGCGTCTCCAGGGTTGCCGTGGTATCGGGTTTCCATGGCTATTTCGTGTTCTCATGAACGCTTGTTATTCAGATTTACTGTTCTCCCGCGGTCTGCAATCAGTGTGTCTCGCTCATCGCTCTGGAGTGGCTTTTACTAGGTTCTTTGGGTCAGAGCTGTCTTGTATAGAAGCAATTTAACATCCTAACTGCGAGATTAAAAGCTTATGTAATAGTTTCTTTCTCCATGACTACTCTCGAGAGCAAGCTTTCATTTGACCCAGTGCTGTGAAGTGACTTGTGATGGTGATTAGCGTTGGCGCAATTTATTACTGGTATAAGTCCGAGACAGACATTTAATTGCACCACCAGTGCCTTAAGGACATGGCAACTTAAGAAAGAAGAAAATAATGGCCGAATGGACTTTCAATTGCCCTACCAGTGCTTTAATCACATGGTAACTTCAGAAACGAGGGGGAAGAGAATAATGGATTTATTTATTTATTTATGTATCTTACTGATTGCTAGATCTATGAGTGCGTAACCGTAGTAACGGCCCTGTGCTGACCGCTAGAGTGATGAGAAACTGGTCTGTTCCGCTGTTGCAGTGACCAGCGTGCTAAAGTAACATGATGACATCACTGTCTCACTAGCACTGTGGGTATAGGCTTGGCGTAAGTGTTGGTGTTCCTCCTCTTGACTTGGGTTTTCATCGTCACTGTAGTAAGCAGTCAATCATTTAAAAAAAAAAAAAGCATGTGTCTATTACCGCCTCTGAACTGCCAACACAGCCAACAATCTCTCAAACTGAGATCTAGGGATTCTGTTGTTTTTCCGGACAGTGGGTGTTCACTGTGTAATATACAGAGTGATCCAGCACACTACTGACATACCACAGGATAAACTAGTGGTGCTTGGAGGGTTGGACTGGTCACTGCATCACACCTGCTAGTGCTAACATGTGTGAAGTTCTGTTGTTCTACGTAGAAGCTGGTTGTGCTACCTCCGCTGGAAACCTGCATACCTTCCTGTAGTTCTGAGTAGATGCTGGTTTTAGCGGTTTCTTTGTCTGTGCTGGTAACCTGCATGTCTTTCTGTTGTTCTCGGTAGAGGCTGGTTGTAGCTTGTCTCTCTTAGAGTTTGTCTGTTGTTCTCAGTAGAGACTGGTTGTAGCTTGTCTCTCTCTTACAGCCCATCTGTTGTTCTCTGTAGAGGCTGGTTGTAGCTTGTCTCTCTTAGTCTGTTCTCTGTAGAGACTGGTTGTAGCTTGTCTCTCTCTTACAGCCCATCTGTTGTTCTCTGTAGAGGCTGGTTGTAGCTTGTCTCTCTCTTACAGCCCTGCCGGAGATTTCCCTAAAGGTCATCGTTCAGTTAGCAGACGCTGTTCTCTGCCTCTGGTTTACCACATGTCCATTGGACTCAAGAGGGTCAACTCGGAGGAATCGAATTGTATCTGAGATAGTAAGATGACACAAGATAAAACTCAAGGCATAGGAATTCAGCGAGTACACACATTTAAATGTTTATCAAAAATGTTTTTATCTGACAGATAAACCTTCTTAGCTCCATGCTTAGGCACTGATATATATGCTGTTGTTGCTAAGATTTTGCTGATAATGAGTGAGGAGAGGGTACTGATCTCAGTGCCTACAGATCCCATTGGCTAATGAAATGGACCCTGCTCCATACTCCTTCACTATCACATGACCTGGCCCAGCAGCTCCAGGTTAGAGCCACTGTCACATGACCTGGCCCAGCAGCTCCAGGTTACAGCCACAGTCGCATGACCTGGCCCAGCAGCGCCAGGTTACAGCCACAGTCGCATGACCTGGCTGACCCATTGCTAGGTTAATTTACGGGGAATATGTTAAATACTAGGTTTCTTCAGAGGGGATATGTTTTACTTGGTTTATTTTGGGGGAATATGTTTCTTCTGGGGGGATATGTTTTACTAGGTTTCTTCAGGGCGAATATGTTTCTTCTGGGGGGATATGTTTTACTAGGTTTCTTCCTTTTGAATTGTGGTAATTTAACCCGTGTATGTCTCGTTTCAACTTGTTCTGAACTGTACGGGGCTCCGTCAGTCTCAACACACACCCACACCCACACACACACACACAGGCAGGTTGAGAACATGGAGTACATTTCTTTTCTCCGAGAACATTGTACTTTATTAAGGGGTGTGTGTGTGTGTGTGTGTGTGGGGGGGGGGGGGGTACTCAGCGGGGTGCTCGGTAACCCTCGGTAACCTTCTAATCTAATCTAGCACCCATATGTTTCTTTTTAGGAGATCTTCTCCCCTCACCCCCCCCTCCCTCCGTCTCTCCGTAAAAGGCTATCTGTCAGGGATTCCAAGCATAATTGCCCTGTGCTGTTCATCCTGCAGTTGTTCTTTATTATCATAGCCATGCTGTGATATACAACGATCATGCACTGCTACCTATATCTGTCTCTCCTCCTGCAGTTGTGCTACAAGCGATCCTACAGGTTAATCCTGGTTATCGTTAAGGTCCAAAACCAACCCCTGGTTTTGGGTCTGAGGTGGCATGTTTCGTTTTTCAGTCGAGTCTTTCACCAGTTCTTTCCCGTTTAACGGGACCGGTAAGAGATCCGCAGGAGAAACGACTTGACTCTTAACAGATAATGTGCAGTGGAACATCACTGTCTTAACGAAACGTTGCGTCACGTTCAGTGGAAGTGTGTTGTTTCAAACGAGGGGAGGGCTGGCTGCCGTCATGATAGAATCACTACAGCTTGCTGAGGAGGTTCTTCCACTACCTAGCAGATTGTGTGTTATCTTATAATCCTACACACACACACACACACACACATAGAGAGAGTTAGAGCGCTTACACATTTGTCAGTATGACTTGTGGAAAAAAAATACCCCCAAGGCGTTACATATTTAGACGCTGGCTGTCAGTCTTTTCCTGGTTGGAATGTGGAGGATGAGGAGAACGGTATTCCTACTCCCGCATCAGGGAACTGCCCTGCACCACCACCATTAGCCTCTGGGGGCACCACAGGGGGGCACGCCAGTATTCAGTTGTCTTAAGTGATGAAAGGCCTCCATTTTGTCATAGATGCTTCAGCTGTAGATAGATATATTTCGTAATGGCAGGGATTAAGCCTAAAGGGAAAGTCTCTTGTCTCTTCAGAGAGCCTGACTGGAGTTAGACTCTTACTGGGTCTTGGTTAACCTTTGTTGACTCTGCCAAGGCCTGTTCCCTTGGCTGTGGTTTGTCAGAACAATAGGTACGGACAGTAAGAAACTCGTTCTCCAATTCTGTGATGAATCAAGTGCCGTGCCATGATAATGGCAATTCCTCCTATCACTTTCTGTTTAATTGTTGTTCCTCACTTTCCCTGTCTGTTGTATTACAGTGAAAAGAATCTGATGTGTCTGGTTCTACCTGCTCTTCTCCCCTAATCTAACCCGTATGGAGACTTCACTGCTTGGGCCACTCCCTGAACTTGACGGCCAACGCCCTTCAAGCCTAAAGTGACACCCTGCGGGTATCTCCTGAAACTATCCAGAGGGGAGAAAGACATGTAGTCGTTAAGCCTGCCGGTAAAGTCCTGAAAGCGTTCGTTTGAGACAAATAGAAATGTAGTTGTTTTGGTTATGTGGCAGTATGACCGCGGTGGCCTCAGAGGGATGCTTAAGGCCAGTTCAGACCAAAGATTTGCGACGCAACGAAACTGTTTTAGAACGTCGCAGACAAAAGTTGCAGCGGTCTGAACTAGTAGTTGCAAGGCGGCTGAAGCCGTTGCATTTCGTCGCAGAAAAATTTGGCTTGTCAAATCGCCAAGGGCAGTTTTAGAACGTTAGGAAGCATAGCGCCAAATATGTCAAAAGACATTATTCGTTAGTGCGTTTACGTGCATACGTTGGATTTGTTATCATTTAAATAAGCTATTGTTTATTAAAATTATATACTTGGCATCATATAGTAGCTATTGTGCCAATCGCAGCTAAGTAGAAACGATTGTCATACACTAGCTCATACTAATAGGGAAATAAAATTATGAAATAATTTTTGTTAACGTTTGCTAACTGTAGTGGGCTATGCCGTTACTATGGAAACGGTCATTTGTGTCTGTGCTAGTTGCTTTGGTCTGAACCACTCAGTTTTAGAGCATTTAAGATCAGACGTTCGGATTCTTTTGCCAGTGGCAGCCAGTTGCGTCGCGAATCATTGGTTTGAACTGGTCTTTAGAGAACAGGGAGACCGTTCCCATCTGGGGAACGCCATGTATGACCACAGGGTGAGGTAAAGTCCTCCACTGATAGCGTTGCATGTTTCTAAGGGGGAGGGGCAGAGGTTATGGGAGGCCTATCACAGTGTGATAACCCCACCCGTCCAGCGCCTCCACTACATCAAATCCAATGCAGCCTCCCCCAGTTGCTTCCCTCCTCTGCAACAAACCTGACGACCCACTGACATAGCGCTTACCGCCTCCAGCCTCCCGTCGCCGCAGCGATGCATTCCTTTCCTAATGAAAGTCTGTCTGGGTGGAGGATGAGGCTGAATCTGCAGCTCTTCATCCTGATGAAAGTCTGTCTAGGTGGAGGACAGGGGGCTGAATCTGCAGCTCGCTCTTAATGAAAGTCTGTCTGGGTGGAGGATGAGGCTGAATCTGCAGCTCTTCATCCTAGTGAAAGTCTGTCTGGGTGGAGGACAGAGGACATGGGGCTGAATCTGCAGCTCTTCATCCTGATGAAAGTCTGTCTGGGTGGAGGATGAGGCTGAATCTGCAGCTCTTCATCCTGATGAAAGTCTGTCTAGGTGGAGGACAGGGGGCTGAATCTGCAGCTCTTCATCCTGATGAAAGTCTGTCTAGGTGGAGGACAGGGGGCTGAATCTGCAGCTCGCTCTTAATGAAAGTCTGTCTGGGTGGAGTACAGGGGGCTGAATCTGCAGCTCTGCATCTTAATGAAAGTCTGTCTGGGTGGAGGACAGGGGGCTGAATCTGCAGCTCGCTCTTAATGAAAGTCTGTCTGGGTGGAGGATGAGGCTGAATCTGCACCTCTTCATCCTAGTGAAAGTCTGTCTGGGTGGAGGACAGAGGACAGGGGGCTGAATCTGCAGCTCGCTCTTAATGAAAGTCTGTCTGGGTGGAGGGTGAGGCTGAATCTGCAGCTCTTCATCCTAGTGAAAGTCTGTCTGGGTGGAGAACAGAGGGCTGAATCTGCAGCTCTTCATTCTAATGAAAGTCTGTCTGGATGGAGGACAGGGGTCTGAATCTGTAGCTCTGCATCTTAATGAAAGTCTGTCTGGGTGGAGGACAGGGGGCTGAATCTGCAGCTCTTCATCCTGTGAAAGTCTGTCTGGGTGGAGAACAGAGGGCTGAATCTGCAGCTCTTCATTCTAATGAAAGTCTGTCTGGATGGAGGACAGGGGTCTGAATCTGTAGCTCTGCATCTTAATGAAAGTCTGTCTGGGTGGAGGACAAGACTGAATCTGCAGCTCTTCATCCTGATGAAAACGACCCCCAGTTACCAGCGGTTTCTACTTAAAAAATAAATAAATCTCTTTTTCTTTCTCACTCTTTCTCTTGCCCTTCTCCCTTCTTTTAGCTCCTTTATCCCTTCTCTCCTTTTTCGTCTCTCCCCCTCTCCTCTCTCCTCCTGTCCAAGTCTGGTTAAGTTGCTTTGGAGCAGTTGCACTGGCTGGCCTCCGAATCACGTCCTCTCAGGTCACTTCTCACGCTCTGCTGAGGCCATGGGGGTTTGAATGCTAACCTGTGGTATGGTTAAGCTCTGTAGTGTAACAGCAGGAACGGGCAGGACGCAGAGTGAGTCGTCACATTCAGAACCACATTCTCCCCAGGACCATTGGCTCCTGACGGGCTAGTTTGGGTGTGTGTGTGTGTGTGTGTGTGTGTGTGTGTGTGTGTGTGTGTGTGTGTGTGTGTGTGTGTGTGTGTGTGTGTGTGTGTGTGTGTGTGTGTGTGTGTGTGTGTGTGTGTGTGTGTGTGTGTGTGTGTGTGTGTGTGTGTGTGTAATGATGCATAACCTCAGGATGTGTGTGTGTGTGACTAGTGTAGTTGATGCTGATGCTTTATTTGCAGCCTCTGAGCTGTAAACCTGAGAAGGTGGCCAGGCCTTTAGTTCTGTATTACATAACACCTTCTATGCACTCCTCTGTGTCCGGCAGCGATCAATACATCTGCTTTATTAAGGAGAACAGCCTTCTAAGCTACTGGCTAGCGGCACGCTGCCGAGCGACACGTCGGCCCTGATTGGACAGAATTAGCTGCCTCTCTGGCACTCTGCTCTGGGGAACCTTCCCTGATTATATCAAATAACGTTTTGATATTGAAAACAAGCTAATGGACTGGGCAGGTGGACGATTATTACCTACACCTTCAGTGCCTACTGGTATTTGTCTGTCACATCATGATATAACCTTTCCTCCAGAGCCTCCAGTCAGTGTATGATGTTAATGCTAATGTTGGTTGTAGTTGTAGTTACATATATATGATACACTGAATCCCTGTCGTTTGAGCCGTTTTGACTTGTGCTCCAATGGCCGCTAATGTTGGTTGTAGTTGTAGTAGTTGTTGTTGTTTAATGTCCACAGATGTGGGCATTTGCCTTTGTCCTCACATGTTGGTTAAAACCCCACATCACGGTGAATCACAAACCGAACAGTGTACAGAACAGTGTGGTGTCTTTAGCTATGGCCTCTTTTCGTACAGTACAGTTTCCTGTCATGTGACACCGAGGTTTTATTCTGGTGGATCAGGTGACCCACTTCTCTCTCATTGAGGTCTGGAGCCGCACGCCTTAGCTGCTCAGAGCGACAGCAGCACTGTGACCTCAACATCGTCTAGAGAACTGCTTCTCCATTTTGTCTTATGATGAACTCTGAAAGGCATGTTTAATATAACAATTTAATCACTGTTATATTATATTTCCGAATGGTTGGAGTTGTAGATATAATGACTATCTCTGATTTGAATAATCATGTAGTTTAATCACCTATTGTGTTGTAACCACAGTTGTCCATGCCTGGGCAGCTCAAAGCAGGGCGGTGGGGGAGTGGGTTGCTTAGCGACGATTGGAAAGATCAGGGGGACGTCATGAGGATAGGTCTAGGATGGGACAGAGGGGTGTGTGTGTGTGTGTGTGTGTGTGTGTGCAGGACAGAGATGGGGTTAATGTGAGGCTATGCGGTCTTGTGATGCAGCTGAAAAAAAAGAAAAGAAGTGTATGTTCATGGGAGAATGATGTCATAGAGATGACGTTGCCCGGGGTAACCACCCAGAAGTGATGGCTTACACAAGGGAGATGTTATTGCTTTGATTATTAACAAATAAATGACTTTGGGTTTGGTCTCAGTTTTATACAAGATTGCGCAGCATTCGGTGTGTGTTGCCTAAGTGAAACCAATACCAACTACCTCACAATAAAAGATGCTCGCATGGCACAAGTAGTTTATGGTTTTGAATATGTCGACTATGATCTAGTCTGGAAAAGAATATCACAGCTTTATTCAATGGAAAACCAAGGGGGAATTAATATGGACAATGCTTTCTAAAAACTATTGGAATAAATAATGCCTCTAAATATCTCCCGTCAATGCTGGTGTTTTGTCTGTAGCCATTATTCATAAACGCTAGGGCAGATTTCTTTCCCTTGATGTCGTGGTTTTTTTCCAGTATCGACTCCATTCTGCTCAATCACATGTAGAGCGCTGGTCTCAGGGGCTGTGTCCACTTCCCTTCTTAACACTAAGAACCATCGCCATGACAAACTGCCTGTCAAAAACACTCTCGTTCCACGCAGAGCTCCCTCCATGCCCAGTGTTAACCAGGTGGTCTACAACTACATCAATGCTGCATTTAAGAATCCTCGGTTATTCTGCTGTGTGCACTTCCCTTTATAACACTAAGAACCGTAGCCACGACAAATGGCCTGTCAAAGAGTGGTTTGGTCTGTCTTGATCTTGGCTGCCAGGGTTGGTTGTTAATTACATTGCCTTGCTCAAGGGCACACTAGTGGTGGTGTTCCCAGGGGGGATTTGAACTCATGACCTTTAGGTCACCAGGTTAGCAGTTCTACCCACTAGGACACCACTATCAACAGCTAGCTAACCCCTACATTCACTGAGTGTGAGGTATGCTGAGGTTAAGATCTTTCTGTAACATCTAGTTTACACTCTCTTTATCTCTTCATCTAAACTCTCCACAGTGGAGCGAGAGAGAGAGAGAGAGAGAGAGAGACTGAGACAGAGACAGAATGACTTGAACCCTAACCCCCCAATACCCCACCCTCCTGTGTGGTGGATGTGGCAGTGTGAGGGCTGGGGACGGATGTCTTCATCATCTATAACGGGGGATTTCACACCCTCCTTCCTGCCCTCCCTCTCAGCTGCAGGGGGTCCACAGATATGCATGCATCAACCGTGGGTGTGTGGGTGTGTGGGTGTGTGGGGGTGTGTAGGTGTGTGTGGGTGTGTGTGCATGCGCACTATCTATCCAGCTCTCTTTCTATTGCTCTGTCTCTCCCTCCCCCTTCTGAGTATGTCTAAAGGAATCTCTTTGTTTGGGGTGTGATGAAGACTATGGCGAGAGCTTCATCAGGATTAAGAGACTTAACGCTAACAGGGCCGAGCGGAGAGGAGCAGCACACATGTTCTCTCCCTCCTCCTCCTCCTTCTCCTCCCCCCTCCTCCTCCTCACCCATTTAAAAAGCCATGGACAGTCCTTATGTGTCAACTACAAAACAGCACCATGGGAAATGAAAGACAGAGATGGAGAAGGAGAGACAGAGAGAAAGGGGAGGGGAGGGAGTGATGAACAAAAGAAAGTGATGAAGAGAAATAGTTGTTGGAGAAGAGAAAGATGGGAAGAGAGATGTGGGCAGGGTGCTGAAAGGAAAGAGCTGGCGTATGCATGTCTGCCATCCAGTAATATTCACTTGACAACATTAAAATTATGTTACCTGTAAAATTCAACTAATCTTCCTCGAACGTTGCCATCAAGTAATATTCACTTAACGACATTAAAGTTATGTTTCTTTTAAAATCCTTCCGCAGACGTTATTGGTTTGACCTGATCTAACGTGTATTTGGATTCTGAATGAACAGAGAGGGGTTAAACTAGAGTATGCCTAAAATAAATGAGGGTCGGCATCAATGAGTTTAAAACGTATTCAATACTGTAAAGCAGAGAATGCTTCAAAGAAAGGAAGGAAGGTAAAAGAGGAAGGGAAGAAGGAAGAGGAAGGAAAAGAAGAGAGGATTGTTCTTTTACTTTTTGTAACAAGGCAGAGGAAGTAGTGTGAATGAAGGAAGCATGGCTGCCAGTGATGGTGCTACAGATGGCGTTGCAGCTGCAGGAGTCATGCTATAGTTTAGCTCTGCAGTCTCCAATGGGCTAGACTGTGTTGGGCTGGTCTGAGCTGGAACATATTGGACTGGGCCGGACTGGGCTGGACTGGCTATTGGACCAGCATCCAGCCCACACTTTTATTTATGAATAGTTTTCTTTTTAATGTGAAAAAGTGCATGGAGAGGACATTGTAGTAAATGAAAAAGGTTTGAACCGTTGTTTAAATTCAGGAACCTGGAATTTTTACGGACGTATTTTTCAGTTATGAATTCCACAATGAGAATGAGCCTTTGGATTTTTTTGTTTTTAATATTGTCATTATCCTAAAACGGCTCCTAATGAAATGCCGTGTTTTACTGGGCTCAGAGATTTTCGAGACAATCCCGCGGAGTTACGTAATAGGACCAGTTTATCACAATTTGTGGTCAGTGGTCTTGGTGAGATTACTAGATTAGCGGCTCCATCTGGTCGGCTGATTTAAATCTTTGAGTCTTCATCAAGAAAATGCTGCGTTTGCAAAAAAAAAAAAAAAAAAAAAGCAACCACTACAATCAATTTAAGGAGCAAGTAGGTGATCATTGTTGTTGGTAAGCCTTATTAAAGCCAAGGTATTGTAGACAAATAAACAGCATGGATAATAAGGATCAGGCTGAGATGGCAGCCTAGTTTCATGATTTGTCATGGATTATAATTTAGTCTCAGCGTCTTTTTAAAGAGACTGTCTCAGCGTCTCAGCGTCTTTTTAAAGAGACTGTTTTTCCCAGGCACTTTCTTTTGGAACAGCAGCCAATAGGATGCAGCATACGGAAAACTCTCTGGTGATTAGTTGTTGAGTGTTCTGTGCTGGGGCTGAGAGGGGTGTATAGTAAGTCATTCCTGGGATCCCCCCCCCCCCCCCTCCCTCCCTCCCTCTTATAAGCACAGGCTGTCTACTTGGACTAACGAGGTTTGCTCTCTTCCAAATCCTTTGTTTGTTTGAGCCTAATGGGATCAGAGTTGTGTTCAAATATTGGATGACATAAGAGGATTTTTGGGCCTGGCAGAGGAGGAATGATTGTCACAGGATTTTGTAGTCGGAGGTTGGAAATAGGATAGAGTGGAAAAGCTTTACTGCAGAGCTTGGAGGTAGTGTTTACAGAGGATTCTATAACTATATGTGCTCTTCATATTGTAGTGTTTACAGAGGATTCTATAACTATATGTGCTCTTCATATTGTAGTGTTTACAGAGGATTCTATAACTATATGTGCTATTCATATTGTAGTGGTTACAGAGGACTCTATAACTATATGTGCTGTTCATAGTGTAGTGTTTACAGAGATTCTATAACTATGTGCTATTCATAGTGTAGTGTTTTCTATAACTAATGTGCTATTCTGATATGTGCTAGAGGGTTCTATAACTATATGTGCTATTCATATTGTAGTGTTTACAGAGGACTCTATAACTATATGTGCTGTTCATAGTGTAGTGTTTACAGAGGATTCTATAACTATGTGCTATTCATGGTGTAGTGTTTACAGAGGACTCTATAACTATATGTGCTGTTCATAGTGCAGTGTTTACAGAGGACTCTATAACTATATGTGCTATTCATATTGTAGTGTTTACAGAGGATTCTATAACTATATGTGCCATTCATAGTGTAGTGTTTACAGAGGATTCTATAACTGTATGTGCTGTTCATATTGTGGTGTTTACAGAGGATTCTATAACTATATGTGCTGTTCATAGTGTAGTGTTTACAGAGGACTCTATAACTATATGTGCTATTCATATTGTAGTGTTTCTAGAGGGTTCTATAACTATATGTGCTATTCATATTGTAGTGTTTACAGAGGACTCTATAACTATATGTGCCAGTCATATTGTGGTGTTTACAGAGGACTATAAAACTATGTGCTGTTTATATTGTAGTGTTTACAGAGGATTCTATAACTATATGTGCTGTTCATAGTGTAGTGTTATTATGGGTTCTGTAGTGTTGAGGGTGGAGATAGGAATGACATGGATCTCTATAGTTTAGAGCTTTGAGTCATGGTACATACTGAACTGCCATTTACAGACTAGAGGGGGTAATATTGATTGACAGCCAATAGTGTGCTGCTAATAGGTCAACAGACAACATAACCCTAACCCTAATGTAGGAACTCATACACTCATACACTCATATATAGTATAGTACTGGTCCATTAAGTGTGCCAATGAACAACGTAGGAACCAGGTGAATGTGCACTGAAACCATTGACGACCATATAGTATATTACTAATCTGTTAAGAGAGACAACTTCCATCTCAGACCCAAAACTATCTCTCTCTCTCTCTCTCTTCCGCCTTTCTTACCAACAAGGAAAGCCGACAGCTGCTGCCATGGCAACTTGTCGGAGAGGGGAGTGTCGGGGTGGGTTGGTGTGTGTGTAGGCAGGCGGGTGGGTGGGCGGGGTTGGCCAAATGAATGGCGTGCAGCAGGCAGTGCAAAGGCCAACAGTAGTGGGGTTTGAAGTCTCCAGCCAGAGTCCTTGAGAGAGCGGCAGGACACTGAACTACAAGAGAAAACCAGCGGACTCACAGCCACAATATGGCCGTTGTATCTCGTCAAGGCTGCATGGGTTCCGGGTGTTGTTGTGGTGTTATTCTAGACCTGAGTGTGTTCTGGGTGTTATTCTAGACCTGAGTGTGTTCTGGGTGGTGTTGTGGTGTTTTTCTAGACCTGAGTGTCTTCTGGGTGTTATTCTAGACCTGAGTGTGTTCTGGGTGTTGTTCTAGACCTGAGTGTGTTCTGGGTGTTGTTGCTGTGTTGTTCTAGACATGAGTGTGTTCTGGGTGTTGTTGCGGTGTTGTTCAAGGCCTGAGTCACTGTCCGTGGGAGTTGTCGTGGTTTTGTTCTAGACCCGTATTCCAGGTGTTGTTGCAGTTCTTTCTAGGCCTAGAGTGTGTGTTCTAGATTTTGTTTTGTTGTTCTAGGTCTAGGAGTGTGTTCTAGGTCTAGGAGTGTGTTCTAGGTCTAGGAGTGTGTGTTCTAGACCTGAGTGTGTTTGGTGTTGTGGTGTTGTTCTATGCCTGAATGTGTTCTGGGTGGTGGTGTGGTGTTGTTCTAAGCCTGAATGTGTTCTGGGTGGTGTTGTGGTGTTGTTCTAGGTCTGAATGTGTTCTGGGTGGTGTTGTGGTGTTGTTCTAGGTCTGAGTGTGTTCTGGGTGGTGTTGTGGTGTTGTTCTAAGCCTGAATGTGTTCTGGGTGGTGGTGTGGTGTTGTTCTAGGTCTGAATGTGTTTGGGTGGTGGTGTGGTGTTGTTCTAAGCCTGAATGTGTTCTGGGTGGTGTTGTGGTGTTGTTCTAGACCTGAGTGTGTTCTGGGTGGTGTTGTGGTGTTGTTCTATGCCTGAATGTGTTCTGGGTGGTGTTGTGGTGTTGTTCTAAGCCTGAATGTGTTCTGGGTGGTGTTGTGGTGTTGTTCTAAGCCTGAATGTGTCTGGTGTTGTGGTGTGTTCTAGACCAGAGTGTGTTCTGGGTGGTGTTGTGGTGGTGTTCTATCTAGGTCTGGGTGGGAGTGTGTGTTCTAGACCTGAGTGTGTTTGGTGGTGGTGGTGTTGTTCTAGGTCTAGGAGTGTGTGTTCTAGACCTGAGTGTGTTTGGTGGTGGTGGTGTTGTTCTAGGTCTAGGAGTGTGTTCACAGCACAGGCATTGGAGAGAAAGGCTGGAAAGCTGCTTGTCCTGGTAGCTGCTCTCACTGGTCAAGCTACTATCTATGGAATGAGAGCAGCCAGACTGGGAAAGTGCAGCGTGCTGCTGCTGCTGCTGCTGCTGCTGCTGCTGTGTTCATGGTGGGATCAGTAACGCGGGCGGTTCCTTCAGGAAATGCAAAGTCAAAGAAACCGGGGTGGACGACACCTAATCCGGTGTGAGAAACAATCAATTCATGTTCTTATCCGTGATGTGACCAATGCTAAAAGGCACTGGTCTTATGTTACAATTGGCAGAGTTAGCAAAGGGCTCTGTCTTGATCCTTCAAAACACATTAAGTATAGTTCTATTTTTATTACAGCTGACAATTATTTTGAACGTTTTTAGATTCAATTCTTGTCTCTGGAGAGATCTATTAATTGTTTGAGATGATAGGCGGATGATATAAGCCTGTTATTTCTCGCTCTAAGGACTGAATGGGTCCAGGTTAGTAAGATACGTTTATTTATATTACTTTTTTTTCATTTAATCAACCACTTTTGACTGTCAGAGTGAGTGACAGGAGAATGTAGGGTTAGTAGTGCAGCTTACTTACTCACACGTCATTACCCTGAGTGAGGACCCAGAAGTACCTGCTGAGGATTCACTAGCTCCACTCACCATCCCAACTAACTCCACTCACCATCCCCACTAACTCCACTCACCATCCCCACTAGCTCCACTCACCATCCCCACTAGCTCCACTCACCATCCCCACTAACTCCACTCACCATCCCCACTAACTCCACTCACCATCCCCACTAGCTCCACTCACCATCCCCACTAACTCCACTCACCATCCCCACTAGCTCCACTCACCATCCCCACTAACTCCACTCACCATCCCCACTAACTCCACTCACCATCCCCACTAGCTCCACTCACCATCCCCACTAACTCCACTCACCATCCCAACTAACTCCACTCACCATCCCCACCAACTCCACTCACCATCCCCACTAGCTCACCATCCCCACTAACTCCACTCACCATCCCCACTAGCTCCACTCACCATCCCCACTAGCTCCACTCACCATCCCCACTAACTCCACTCACCACTCACCATCCCCACTAACTCCACTCACCACCATCCCTCACCATCCCCAACTCCACTCACCATCCCCCACCAACTCCTAACTCACCATCCCCACTAGCTCCATTCACCATCCCCACTAACTCCACTCACCATCCCCACTAACTCCACTCACCATCCCCACTAACTCCACTCACCATCCCCACTAACTCCACTCACCATCCCCACTAACTCCACTCACCATCCCCACTAGCTCCAGTCACCATCCCAACTACCTAACTCCACTCACCATCCCCACTAGCTAACTCCACTCACCATCCCCACTAGCTAACTCCACTCACCATCTCCACTAACTCCACTCACCATCTCCACTAACTCCACTCACCATCCCCACTAACTCCACTCACCATCCCCACTACCTAACTCCACTAACTCCACTCACCATCCCCACTAACTCCACTCACCAACCCCACTAGCTCCACTCACCATCCCCACTACCTAACTCCACTCACCATCTCCACTACCTAACTCCACTCACCATCCCCACTAGCTCCACTCACCATCCCCACTACCTCCACTCACCATCCCCACTAACTCCACTCACCATCCCCACTAGCTCCACTCACCATATGTTAGGTTTATAAATCTAACAGCCACACCAGCTATAGACTCATCTCCACTAGAGAAAGGATGCTGGAAGAGGTTGACGGAAAATGTTTCTAATGAAAAAGTGGAGGGACGGAGGGAGGGAGGGAGAGAGGGAGAGAGAGAGGGACGGAATGATGACGTGTGTTTGACGGAGAAATAGCAGGAGAAGTGTGTGTGTAAGAAGGGAAGGAGCAGGAAGGAGGAGGGGGCGTTGGATGGGGGGGGGGGGGAGAGAGAGGAGAGAGAGAGAGAGAGAGAGAGAGAGCCAGAGAGAGCCAGAGAGAGCCAGAGAGAGCCAGAGAGAGCCAGAGAGAGCCAGAGAGAGCCAGAGAGAGCCAGAGAGAGAGAGAGAGAGAGAGAGCCAGAGAGAGCCAGAGCACACACAATACAAAAAGTGTCCACCACCACCATTACAACCACTCTCTCGCTCTCTCTCTCCTAACCAACTGCTACTGTGTGCTGTGCACCTGCCACAGGCCTGTCTGCCTGCCTGCCTGTCTGTCTGTCTTGCTTTGTGCCTGCCTGTCTTGCCGTCTGTCCGCCTGTCTGTGTATGCCTGATTGGCTGATTGGATCTCTCTCTTTCTCTCTCTCTCGCTCTCTCTCCGAATGTCTTTCTAGTTGCCTGTATTCCTCTTTGCCTGTCTGTGTGTCAGGTGTGTGTGCAACTGTAGCTGTCTGCCTGCCTGCCTGACTGTCTTCTTGTCTGTCTGCCTGCCTCCCTGCTCCATAGACTAAGTGTGGGGTCCCTTCATTGACTAGCCCAGGGACTGTACACATGCTGCATTTAGACACACACACACACACACACACATGTACATACTTCTGTTTCTCTCTTGTGTTGCCAAATAAAAGACAGCGTGTCCTGTCCCATCACAGACTGATGGTAGTGTGTTTGTGTGAGTGTGTTTGCTAGCCTGCAGATTAGTATTTGGACTATCGTACAAAACAGCAGCTCTCTCTCTCTCTCTCTCTCTCTCGCTCTCTTTCTTAATAAACAGTCTTTCACTTGGCCTGTCTTTGGGGCCACTAATGGAGGTCTGTGTGTGCGTGCGTGCGTGTGTGATGGTGTGTGTGTCTGAAAGAGGGGGGCGGCACCCTCTTTGCTCCTCTTGAGGAAAATGGCATTGTGCCCCCCGCACCATGAACACTGAAAAGAAAGAGAGGCCTCCTGGCCTTTCTAACCTCACTGCTGCGTGCGTGTGCGTGTGCGTGTGTGTGCGAAAGAGAGAGAGGTTAGGTGTGTGTGTGTGTGTGTGTGTGTGTGTGTGTGTGTGTGTGGGGGGGGTGAAAGAGAAGGTATGCTAGTCTGCTGTGCATATAACTATGTGTGTGAGATGTTAGGTGTGTGAGTGTGTGTGTGTGTGTGTGTGTGTGTGTGTGTGTGTGTGTGTGTGTGTGTGTGTGTGTGTGTGTGTGTGTGTGTGTGTGTGTGTGAGAGACGATAGGATAGCTTGGATGTGTGTAAGTTGCTTTATTGAGTTCTGCTAGGTTTTGGGTTTTGGATGTGTTTGTTTCTCATCCTGTTCCAGTGAGAAGCTGCTTGAATGAATTCTGCTAGCTCACCAAGCCTGACCTGGCATTGCCATTATAAAAGGGATTTTCGGCCAATATTAGAAATGTCCCTCAACATATAGATAAGAGGCTATTTAGGAGAGTTTCCATCATGGCAGTGTTCACGCTGGTAACGTTTTGCAACTGCGCACCAAAACATTTTAAATAATTAAAATCTATATTGTCGCTTATAAACATAAATTGTCTATGTTAATTTGAAGTTAATCAATATTCACAAGGATTTGAAGAACAATTTTAATAGTCAACTAAAACGTCATGATCTTGACAGCCCTGATCAGCGCTAAAATCAAACGCCCCCACAGCAGCTGACAGCGTAGAGGATCAGCCCTGATCAGCGCTAAAATCAAACACCCCCACAGCAGCTGACAGCGGAGAGGAACAGCCCTGATCAGCGCTAAAATCAAACGCCCCCACAGCAGCTGACAGCGGAGAGGAACAGCCCTGATCAGCGCTAAAATCAAACGCCCCCACAGCAGCTGACAGCGGAGAGGAACAGTCCTGATCAGCGCTAAAATCAAACGCCCCCACAGCAGCTGGCAGCGGAGAGAAACAGTCCTGTATTCTCTGATGGAGGATTCAAAGGAGACACAGACGCAGCGCTAAGTTTAGCCTCCCTGAGGAATAGGCCAGTTGGCTGTAGAATTACTTCTTTGAACTTGGGTCCACGAATTTCACGTGTGTGTGTGTGTGTGTGCGCGTGCGTGCGTGCGTGCGTGCGGGAAAGGATGGATAAAGCTATATTGGTTGTGTATATGTGTGTTCATCAGCTCTGACTTTCGGTCGGTCAGTGAGGCGAAAGTTTAGACCTGCAGCAAACCTCTCTCCTGTCACCACAGACTCCACGAGATACACACAGGGTTACTTTGCTGCTCCTCTCTCTGAATGGGGTTGGGGCTTTCCTGAGTCCAGACAGAGTGGATCTGTGGTTTGGCCCAAAGCCATACATGTAAGAACGCGTTGTGAATGGTGCATCTCTGCTTATGCTCCTATAGGAGACCTAACAGTCCTTCCTCACAAAGTCCAGGTGACACTCACTCTCTCCCGCTCTCCCGCTCTCTCTCTCTCTCTCTCTCTCCCTCTCCCCCTCCCCCTCCCCCTCTCCCTCTCCCCCTCTCCCTCTCCCTCTCTCCTCTCTCTCTCTCTCTCCTCTCTCCCCTCCCCCTCCCCTCCCCCTCTCCCTCTCTCTCTCTCTCTCTCTCTACCCCTCTCTCTCTGTGTCTCTCTCTCTCGCTCTCTCTCTTTCTCTCTCTCTCTCTCTCTCTCTCTATCTTTCTCTGTCTCACTCTATCATGAAGTTGTAGGCATGTTGGAGTCGTGTTGAATAAGGCTAGCCAGTCAGAGTCTCAGGGTTAAGGGTAGGAAGCTCGTTGTTGTGGTGTAGTGTTGTTTCACAAGCAGCAGGCTAGTCAGTCAGAGTCTCAGGGTTAGGGTATGGTCTTGGTAAAACAGCCAAGGTCATAAGGAAACCATAACGAAACACTCGTTTTCCACTGCAGGCCACAGGTTTGTGGGTGCTTAGCTAATCTGTTACCAGAGACACAATTATTATCAATACCTCACATTACCCTTATGCTGAAAGATATGGGGGTTTTTTTCAGATGAAAGGGGGTTTGATTATGTCTTCTTTGTTTAATTTGTTAGATTTTAATGCATTTGAATATATATATATATATATTTAGCCCTTGCCCTGCAGTGGAAATTAGACCGTGCACACACACACACACACACACACACACACACACTGCAGTGGAGGTCAGACTGTTGTTGACCTAGGGCCTGAGTCCTCTGACCTGTTTTCCGGTTAGAGGAGGAACAGGAAGTGGTTGCCTGCCGCTGATGAATGAGGGATGGTTCCCCTCTCTCTCCGCAGGCCGCCTGGCACTGATTGGGTTTTAAAGTGTCACTGCGACAGAACCCAAGGCGGCAACGGGTCGTCAATCTCCCTGCTGAACCGTAACCGGGGAGCCGTAACCGAGGGAGTGTGAGCTTCCATGCCTGATGACGCTCGTTAAGACACGCTGCACCACACACACACACACACACACACAGAGAGACACACACATACACAGAGAGACACACACACACACACACAGAGACACACACAGAGAGAGACACACACATACACAGAGAGAGACACACACACATACACACACACAGAGACACACACACACGCACACACACAGAGAGAGAGACACACACACACACCCACACACACACACACACACACACAGAGACACACACACACCACCTGCGGTTCCGTAAACACACACAGTGGATTCATGCATCCACACACCCCACCAGTCGTTTCCCTGATGGATGGAGAGAGACACACACACACACACACACACACACACACACACACACACACACACACACACACACACAGTAATCTGCACTGCACTGAGACTGCTGCTCATTTGTAAAGAAACAGAATCAAACCGGACTTACTGAGGGAGGGAGTGGGGAGATTCAATGGATGCTACCATCGTCAACTATCGCATCCGAGGTTTTTGAATGAACTGGGACAGGTTGGTTGTTAAAATGCACCTGGTTTTATAACGCCTTACAGGTGTTTAGAGAGCTTGCTGACATGCAAAGAGCTGGCCAGCAGTTTATAGGGGACTCCTACCATTGATACATCTCATTCTAAACGTCTATGGGAACTCCTACCATTGATGCATCTCATTCTAAACGTCTATAGGGGACTCCTACCATTCATACATCTCAATCTAAACGTCTATAGGGGACTCCTACTATTGATACATCTCATTCTAAACGTCTATAGGGGACTCCTACCATTGATACATCTCATTCTAAATGTCTGTAGGGGACTCCTACCATTGATACATCTCATTCTAAACGTCTTTAGGGGACTCCTACCATTGATACTCCCATTCTAAATGTCTATAGGGGACTCCTACCATTGATACATCTCATTCTAAACGTCTATAGGGAACTCCTACCATTGATACATCTCATTCTAACCGTCTATGGGGGACTCCTACCATTGATACATCTCATTCTAAACGTCTGTAGGGGACTCCTACCATTGATACATCTCATTCTAAACGTCTATAGGGGACTCCTACCATTGATACATCTCATTCTAAACGTCTATAGGGAACTCCTACCATTGATACATCTCATTCTAACCGTCTATGGGGGACTCCTACCATTGATACATCTCATTCTAACCGTCTATGGGGGACTCCTACCATTGATACATCTCATTCTAACCGTCTATGGGGGACTCCTACCATTGATACATCTCATTCTAAACGTCTATAGGGGACTCCTACCATTGATACTCCCATTCTAAATGTCTATAGGGGACTCCTACCATTGATACATCTCATTCTAAACGTCTATAGGGAACTCCTACCATTGATACATCTCATTCTAACCGTCTATAGGGAACTCCTATCATTGATACATCTCATTCTAACCGTCTATGGGGGACTCCTACCATTGATACATCTCATTCTAACCGTCTATGGAGGACTCCTACCATTGATACATCTCATTCTAACCGTCTATGGGGGACTCCTACCATTGATACATCTCATTCTAACCGTCTATGGGGGACTCCTACTATTGATACATCTCATTCTAACCGTCTATGGGGGACTCCTACCATTGATACATCTCATTCTAACCGTCTATGGGGGACTCCTACCATTGATACATCTCATTCTAACCGTCTATGGGGGACTCCTACCATTGATACATCTCATTCTAACCGTCTATGGGGGACTCCTACCATTGATACATCTCATTCTAACCGTCTATGGGGGACTCCTACCATTGATACATCTCATTCTAACCGTCTATGGGGGACTCCTACCATTGATTATTCTCAGTCTAAAGGCTGTTCCTATTTGTCCTAATTGGCCCCACCCACAGGTTCTTAGTCCAGCAGCATAGCGGAGGTTAGGCTGTGATTACAAACTAATGTAGCCGCCATTGATACATCCAACCGTCTATGTTAGGTTCTTAACCCAGCAGCAAACAGGATACATGAGGTTAGGCTGTAATTACAGGCTAATGTAGCTGCCATTGATACATCAAACCGTCTTATGTTAGGTTCTTAGCCCAGCAGCATACAGGAGGTTAGGTTGTAATTACAGGCTAATGTAGCTCATTGACCATCGTATGATAATGACGGGGTTCCTTTGATTAGAGGTCGTCAGCGCTAAGCCTAGCCTAGGTGTGTGTTTACTGCCCATAGAAGACCCTGTGATGTGTGTTTGTATGGGGACGGTGTCCATGCAGGTCTGTTTCAGGTAACCGTCTCTCCTCCTCCTCGCGCCCGAGGGGTTCCACGTTTCTCAGAAGCAGACACAAACACACATAGACCAACAGACATACACAGACCAACAGACCTATACACACACACACACACACACACACACACACACACACACAGACACACTTTCTCTCACATACACACACACACACACATATTTAGATACTCACTCTGATATACAACAGATATATACACACACACACACACACACACACACACACAGACAGACGCACAGACACACATAGACCAACAGACATACACAGACCAACAGACCTATACACACACACACACACACACACACACACACAGACAGACGCACAGACACACATAGACCAACAGACATACACAGACCAACAGACCTATACACACACACACACACACACACACACACAGACAGACGCACAGACACACATAGACCAACAGACATACACAGACACACATACACACACACACACACACACACACACACACACACAGACACACATACACACACACACACACACACACACATGCACAGACACACAACAGACATACACAGACCAACAGATATATACACACACACACACACACACACACAGACAGACGCACAGACACACATTGACCAACAGACATACACACGCAGAGACAGACGCACACAGACACACATAGACCAACAGACATACACAGACCCACAAAGACACGTATACGTACGCATCGCACATGTGTAGTGTGGCTCCTCCGTCTCATTAAAGAGACAAATAGGCCTATCTTTAAGATTACATAGGCCTGTCTAATTTTAAAGATAGGCTTATTTAATTTTAAAGATTGGCTTATTTAATAGGCCTGTCTAATTTTAAAGATAAGCTTATTAAAAAGCCAATCTTTAAAATTAAATAAGCGTGTCTGTAAAATTAAATAAGGGTATTTTTTATTTTGTTTTAAATATAGCCCTGTCTTCCAAATGAAATAGGCCTGTCTTTTAATCCATTTCATCACGGAGATGTTGCTGGTTCTACAGACCTCCAGGCCACTGGCTGCATGTGCTGTGTGTATGAACTCAACTTGACTTTAACATCCCCAACTCACTTGGCAGCCGAACCAACGCGGGACTTTAGGAGACTTTGTCTGTGTATTACCGTTGTGGTGAAACTGAACAATAGCTATGACTTCTGCTTGAGACCGTCTGTCATGGCAACGAAGGGGTGTGGTGTTTGTACTTTTAAGATGTTCTAGTTGGTTACCACCAGGCATCAGACATCGATCTCAGAAAGCTTGAGTTCATAAAATGTAACTATGGTTATGTCTGTTTTATGAGGTTATGTATGTGCTAAAACTATAGGATAATCATAACTCTCTCTCTCTCGCTTTCTCTCTTTCTCTCTCTCTCTCTCTCTCTCTCTCTTCTCGTTCTCTCTCTCTTCCCTCAGGTTAGACAACCACAGTGAGGAGCGGACCTTCCTCGTCCTCCTCCTCTTCCTCCTCCGCCAGGTCAACTGTAATAGCCATCTCGACAGCACCCCCTCTGTCCGTCGGGACTGCCTGGGCTACCTGACCACCCCCCCGCTCAGCCTGACCCCTTACCCAGGGAGTCTAGCACCCCCACTGCCCCACCCCTTCACCCACCCTACTCCAGGTCCCTACCCAGGCCTGAGGAACGCCCCAGCCCAGCCCCAGCCCACCCTGGCTGGGTGAGAGAGAGAGGGATCCAGCCCCCCTGAGCCCAGCAGGACGGCCGTGCTCGTGTCTCTCTGCCAGTCATGAGCGAGTTCTGGTTGTGTTTCAACTGCTGCATAGCCGAGCAGCCCCAGCCGGTAGGTTTATGAATAATAATAATAATAATAATACATTTAATTTATAGACGCCTTTCTAGACACCCAAGGTCACCGTACATGGCAAAGAATATTAAACAATGTATACAAGTATATACCAAAAAAGGCACAATATAACATTTTACATAAGATAGACAAAAGGTATTGAGGTACGGAACATCAATATATAAATAAATATATACAGTATATATATTTACAAACATACATATATATACATATATATACATACACATACAGTATATATACATAAAGTAAAAAGTCAAAGATAACAAGCTAGGGGTAGGCTGAGGAAAACAAGTGGGTTTTGAGGCGGGATTTAAAAATGTTAATGGAGACTAAAGTTTACACTGAGCAGAGCTAACGCAGCGCTAACGATCACCATCAGGCCAACTGGGTCTAGCTTTCACTCTTGTGTTACAAAGGCTTTCATGAGAATCCGATAACAGTTAAGGAATCTAGAATCACAAGATCAGGGTTTCAGATTTTGTATTTTTGTATTTAGACACATGGCATTGGAAGTTTGTGAATGTACAGATTCATATTTTGGTCTGAAGTGTAACTTCTGTTATTGACGCTAGCTTTCGCTTTGGATTGACTCTGCCCTCAATGACGCACGAGCTTCACCGTCCAGTTACCAACACTGCATACATTTCAAAGGAGTTAAAATAGAAATAACAATATATCTGACAAAATATAAATATTAGATAATTAAGCGTTTAAATTGACTGGGATTTCAGCAATATTCCATAGAAACAACTGCACAAGAAGCATTAAGGCATTTTAGAAATGTAAGTAACCTTCCTTACACCTATTTTATGTTTCACTCTCACTCCACAGAATAGTGGTTATTTATGAATTTAGAATGGAATCAGTGATTTGGCCATATTTGATAGTTTAGTGGTTATGCATTGTTTAAAAGATTGCTCGCTCTAGAATCACAGGGGACAGCAGCTGTCAGTACTCTTCTAGACCCATTTTAACTGGATCCTTCCCACACACACACACACACACACACACACACACACACACACACACACACACACAGAGACACACCCCTTAGAGACAGGAGTCTATAAATAGCTGAAATGGAACCAGTGATTAGATTGGGCTGTAGAGAAGGTGCTTTGTTCCTTTGTCAGAAATGGTCATGTAGGTGTGTTTTCTCAGCAGTCTGGCAGGTTGCGGTCTTTGGTCTTTTTGTGTGGCGCACCTCAGCTAACTTCACAATTGATTGAACACACCCAAACAGAACAAACACATGCGCTCATGTCTGTCTGTCTGTCTATCGGCCTGTCTGGCTGGCTGCCTGTCTGTCTGTCTGTCCGTCTGTCTCTCTGCAAAGGTCTAATTGGGTTTTTAGAGATAAACGTTTCTGTGGTTTCCCGCCCTCTCTTTCAGAACGTAACTGTCCTCTTTTACTGACCTCTTTCACTGTGTGTGTGTGTGTGTGTGTGTGTGTGTGTGTGTGTGTGTGTGTGTGTGTGTGTCTCTCTCTGTCTGTGTGTGTGTGTGTGTGTGTGTGTGTGTGTGTGTGTGTGTGTGTGTGTGTGTCTCTCAGCCTTTTAAGGCATAAGCATGCGAGGAATCCAGCCGGCTGCCGGTGGGTGCTGTAGTCCTAGCTGGGTAGCAAGCTAACAGGCTAGTTCTGGTCGTAGTGCTTGCGATGGTGGTTGTGGTGTATCCCTGGTTGGCTAGCAAGCTAGTTCTGGTAGCCGTTCTGGTAGCCTGGTCAAATAGGAGGCTAGCATGCTAACTCTGGTCGTACTGCTAGTGATGGTGGTTGTGGTGTATCCCTGGTTGGCTAGCAAGCTAGTACTGGTAGCCTGGTCAAATACCATGCTAGCACACTAGCTCTGGTCATACTGCTAGTGATGGTGGTTGTGGTGTATCCCTGGTTGGCTAGCAAGCTAGTACTGGTAGCCTTGTCAAATAACAGGCTAGCAAGCTAGTTCTGGTATTCTGGTCAAATAGCAGGCTAACAGGCTAGCTATGCCTCGTGGTTTTGGAGTGGGGGGGGGGGGGGGGTGTAACCCTGGTCGGTTAAATCATAAGAGATTTACTGGGCTATGTGTAAACACCTCCAATAATTAATGTAGAATTGAAATGCATTCATAAAGAATTTAATTACGAGAATGTCTACTGTGTGAGATTGTAGCTTAAAGAGTTTTATAATTTAGAGTTCAATGCAGTTATTCGTGCAATGGTGCATGAGCCTTCAAAAATATTTCCTCAGTTTACACAGTTCAAAAGGTTTAGATTTCATTTGATTAGATTAGACTTCATTGTTCTGAAGGAAATTGGTTTTGTATACATACCGTGTAAAAACAGAGCTAAAGAGTGAAGCAAATTGATGGTGATTTTCTTTAATCAGACCTCTCTACTGTTCTCTACTGTTCATCAGGAGTGAATTTGCTGATGATGTGAATCACTGAGAGAGGGGCTTGGAAGTGAGAGACACACACACATACACACACTAATCTTCTCTCTTGATGTACCGTTGTGCCCTAATGAAATTAATTTAGTGTGTAATATTGGAAAATTGTGTGAAGAGAAATTGGGTCGTAGATAGCCGCAAGGTTTGTTCAACTGTGTGTGAATGTGTGTGTGTGACAGTATAAAACTCTGCGTGGCTGTGTGTGTCTCAGATAAGCCCTAATTGCTCTGCAACTCCTCACACCTCTGACAATCAGGGATGGCAGGGAGATCTACAGTATTAGACCACCATGGTTAGCGTAGCCTACATAGCGCATCATGGTCTGCCTGGTCCACATACAGTGTAAAACCATGGTTAGCTTTGCCTGTATACAGTTTAACACCATGGTTAGCTTGTTCTGTATACAGTATAAACTAATGGTTTGACTAGTCCACATACAGTATATATTAGCTTAGCCTGTATATCCCAAATGGATAGCCTAGCTTGCCTACATTTTGTCATCATCAATAGTCTGGCCTATGTAGAGTAAGCCATCAGTGTTAGCTTAGTCTGGGAGTGCCTTTGCAGTGAGATCATGATTTTATTTTTCTTAACTATCAAATTTAAGTCTTTAGGTTTTGGGTTCTAATTAAAATATTTACACTAACAGCATTTATTGTTTTTTTTTTTCTTCATTTGAAGTAAACAGTTAATTTCGCCTTACACTTTCATTGACTTTTCACCCCTAGACCTTTTTGCCTTTCGTTAGCCAAAGTATGTCCCAGGATCATTTGCATCCTGCTCTACCCAGTATTTGTTTATTCTTGTGTTGACCTCTCAAGAGCTTATTTAGAGCTGCTTTACTCGAGCCACTGGGTGAAACCCACGTTGAGGTGTGATGTGTCTCCACGTTGGGGTGTGATGTGTCTCCACGTTGGGGTGTGATGTGTCTACACGTTGGGGTGTGATGTGTCTCCACGTTGGGGTGTGATGTGTCTCCACGTTGGGGTGTGATGTGTCTACTCATTGGGGTCTGATGTGTCTCCACAATGCCACTCATCAGACAGACATTGCCTGTGTTCCCAGTGGCTACATTTACTTGTCAGTGACCCCCGACTTTAGGATCAGCAACCAAGCCAGTACGAGCTGATGAAGCTGAACCTGGTGGTGGAAAAGTGCTGTAGAGCGGAGAGACCGTGATAATATGCATCCATTAGCTATACCGCTCATCCTTTGCAGGGTCACGGGAGGGGGGGTTGCTGGAGCATATCCCAGCCGACACAGGGCGAGAGGCGGGGTACACCCTGGACAGGTCAGATGGACAGACAACCACTCACACTCACATTCACACCTACGGACAATTTATAGTCACCAATCAACCTGCATGTTTTTTGGACCGTGATAATATCACGATGCACAAATAAAAATGGTGCTAAAGTACTTTTAACTGACACATTATTAGGTATAGTCCTATCCCTATCCACGCCTAATGGAATACTATTGACTAGGCATATATCTGTCCTCCTTTCCCTTTCCGTGTAATGTGATATATGGGCCACAGAGACTTAACCTTTGACCTTTGGTGGGAAGTGGAGCGTTTGATCGGAAAAGCTTGATTTCAAATAGGCAAACTAGTCGCATCCGCAGTTGACAGTGGATGTTTCTGAAAGCGAAGCTGGTGAGGAGCTTTGCGGTTGCTGACCTTCTGTCAATCTTCCTGACGTAGCCAAGTTAGCATGCGGGCTACAGTGTTACATTGCTTTGTGCTAACCCTTCCCTGAGGGCTAGCATTTTGTCTTGTCAGAGTTGAGTTCATTTTAATTCATTCTTTAATCAACACTGCATGATGGAGTAGTGGATAGTTGAATGAATGTATTTTCAATTTCAACTAAGGAGCTCTCGTCATGAGAGCTATTATTCTTATGAAATTCTTCAACCTAAGTGAGATTATTAAAATGAAACAGAAGGCTCATTATTTCTTACATTTTATATCAGGTAGGACCCACTATGAACCTTATCTTTCTCCTAGTATGCAGGGTGGCAAATACAAGTAAAGGACACACTGCTAGTGGGCTTTCAATGTGAAGGACAATGTATTTCACACTTTAGGGCTGAGACACTTAGAAAGACAATAGATCCCTTCAGTGTTTCTTCTCCATTAAAGGTCTTATTGTCTGCTCTGTGACTGAGTGTCAGGCTTTTATTCAGCTCCTCGGGGATATGTGTATAGTCTGCCTTGATAACAATCCGAGCGTGCTTTGGCATTTCCCCCGGTGCAGATACAATTCCGTTCAAGAGTAATTTAATAAGCCGGTTGGGTAACCGTGGAAACGAGGAGTCCTCTCTCTCTCTCACGAGGTCTGTGGTGACAGGTTGATGAGGTCATGGGTGAGTCATCGCCAGGCTAACTGGGAGAAGGAGGATTCAGTCAGAGGAAAGCTCAGCACCAACTGGTCTGGAAATTCCTTATTTGAAGTAAAACAGTTCCTTGTGATTGTCCGTATGTTTTGGAAATTCCTTATTTTAAGTAAACATTTCCTTGTAATTGCCCATATGTTTGGTGATCAGTGATGTTGAACAATGTTTGGAAATCCCGGATTTTAAGTAAAATGGTTCCTTGTAGAGGTCCTTATGTTTGGTGATCTGTGATGTTGAACGATGTTTGGAAATCCCGGATTTTAAGTAAAATGGTTCCTTGTAGAGGTCCTTATGTTTGGTGATTAGTGATGTTAAACGATGTTTGGAAATCCCGGATTTTAAGTAAAATGGTTTCTTGTAGAGGTCCTTATGTTTGGTGATCTGTGATGTTGAACGATGTTTGGAAATCCCGGATTTTAAGTAAAATGGTTCCTTGTAGAGGTCCTTATGTTTGGTGATCTGTGATGTTGAACGATGTTTGGAAATCCAGGATTTTAAGTTAAACGGTTCCTTGTAGAGGTCCTTATGTTTGGTGATCTGTGATGTTGAACGATGTTTGGAAATCCCGGATTTTAAGTTAAACGGTTCCTTGTAGAGGTCCTTATGTTTGGGGATCAGACATGTTGAACAATGCAGTTGAAGGCCTGTGGTGTGAGTAACTGCACCAATAACTTCAATGGATGAACTTTGTGTGAACCTCTGAGGGAAAGACTCATCGTGCTGCTGTCAGACGTTGTCTCTTCGGTTTTTGTTGTTGTCATGTTAAGTAGAGAGTTGGCAAGCAAGGAATAGTCTGTTGAAACCTTTTTTCATATGTTATTACAAAAGCCTTTTCATGTTCTATAAATATTCTTAACATCTCAAGGTAATGTCGGCCAAGTCGGGGCCTTGGAAAAAAAAACAACGAATTGAATGAATTGAAGTGGGAGGAAGTGACATCATAACCCTCAGACCAGTCCTTCCTGCTAAAACTTTCCTTGTGATCTTTAACCTAGAGTTAAACCAGCGGTTTCTGTCTGTGCTCCAACACGAGCCTGTATACGAATTACCTCCCAGAGAAATCACACTAACGAGGAGAACTAATTAACAGCGGACACGCTGAGTCAGGGGTCTCAACTGCAGTCTGTAAAGTGGAACCAAAGGCCAGTGGTACTAATAAAAGAATAAAAGAACAAGTTGTAGTAGTTAGTTTCCACTGTAACGTCAGGAGGATAAGGCTAGTGCGATCGACCATTTAATTTATTTAACCTGACGAGTCCCATTGAGATAGATATATCTTTAGCAGTAGCCAGGTTTACAGTTAGACTTACAGAAGTAGGTAGTCTCTTATCCCTTCAGGGTTTACAGTTACAGTTAGACTTCCAGAAGTAGGTACTGGTTTACAGTTAGTTTATACTGCATATAAACCTCTTTGCATCGTCTAAGAAAAAGAGCATTTAAACAGAGGGGAGAGGACATCGAGTCCCGTAGGTAGTTTAAGAAAGAACCCCCCCCACCCCCTGGGTGTGTGTCTAACACATGGTTATATTTCACGTAGGATAGACTTAGACATTGACAGCCTCTGGAGGCAGAGCATCAACTCTGACAGCCTGGTGAGATGCTGTCACACCGCGTGCGTCTGCTTCATAACCTGCGGATGCTGAGAAAAACAACAGTCTCTCGCTGCCGGGGGAACCTATGTTGCACCGGGAGTCCGTTGTCATGGCAACTGGTTTTGCTGGGGGGACAAAAGGTCATCTCCATCATCGGAATATATATATATATATATATATATATATATATATATATATATATATATATATATATATATATATATATATATATATATATATATATATATATATATATATATATATATATATATATATATATATATATATATATATATATATATATATATATATATATATTTATATATTTTTTAATGGTCTTGAGTACGGCGTACTACGGTAAGGTAGTGAAAGACTAGCAGCCAGGCTTGTTCATGGTCATAGTGCGGAAGAAGACCTTTCCACGAAGCTGTGTTTGAACGTTATCTAACCCAGCCCCGCACGTGTCTGTTGCCTGTGAGGGAGTCAGAATAACAGGACCATGGATGTGCGTCCTTCCACATGTATTTAGATGATGTACATACCTCCTTCCACATGTATTTAGATGATGTACATGACTCCTTCCACATGTATTTAGATGATGTATGTGCATTCTTCCACATTTCCCTGCACGACTCTGTTAATTCATCTGGAAAATAAAAAAAATAAAAACAATAGGCAACATATAATATTCACAGAATTTAAAACCATGGCGTAAAGGGGCTTGTTGCTTTTTATTTTGTATTACAAGTTTGAAGTCTCTCTGGAGTACTTTAAGGTAGTTGTAAACAAGGTTTACTGTGATTCTCTCTCTCCCTGTGTGGTTTCAGAAGAGGCAACAAGGTTTAAATGTGATTCTCTCTCTCCCTGTGTGGTTTCAGAAGAGGCAACAAGGTTTAAATGTGATTCTCTCTCTCCCTGTGTGGTTTCAGAAGAGGCAACAAGGTTTAAATGTGATTCTCTCGCTCCCTGTGTGGTTTCAGAAGAGGCAACAAGGTTTAAATGTGATTCTCTCTCTCCCTGTGTGGTTTCAGAAGAGGCAACAAGGTTTAAATGTGATTCTCTCTCTCCCTGTGTGGTTTCAGAAGAGGCAACAAGGTTTAAATGTGATTCTCTCTCTCCCTGTGTGGTTTCAGAAGAGGCAACAAGGTTTAAATGTGATTCTCTCTCTCCCTGTGTGGTTTCAGAAGAGGCAACAAGGTTTAAATGTGATTCTCTCTCCTGTGTGGTTTCAGAAGAGGCAACAAGGTTTAAATGTGATTCTCTCTCTCCCTGTGTGGTTTCAGAAGAGGCAACAAGGTTTAAATGTGATTCTCTCTCTCCCTGTGTGGTTTCAGAAGAGGCAACAAGGTTTAAATGTGATTCTCTCTCTCCCTGTGTGGTTTCAGAAGAGGCAACAAGGTTTAAATGTGATTCTCTCTCTCCCTGTGTGGTTTCAGAAGAGGCAACAAGGTTTAAATGTGATTCTCTCGCTCCCTGTGTGGTTTCAGAAGAGGCAACAAGGTTTAAATGTGATTCTCTCTCTCCCTGTGTGGTTTCAGAAGAGGCGACGGCGCATCGATAGGAGTATGATTGGAGAGCCCACTAACTTTGTTCACACAGCTCACGTTGGGTCAGGGGACATCTTCAGCAGCATGAACACCTCGGTAAGTGCACCCCTAGAACAAGAAAGGTGTGGTTCTTATCTACGTGCAACTTCTATCGAATGTCTGTTTCTATAGCGTGACGTCTATTAAACGTCTATCTAATGTCTGTTTCTATAGCGTGGCATGTATTAAACGTCTATCTAATGTCTGTTTCTATAGCGTGACGTATATTAAACGTCTATCTAATGTCTGTTTCTACAGCGTGTCATGTTTTAAACTTTTATCTAATGTCTGTTTTCATAGTGTGACTTATATTAAACGTCTATCTAATGTCTGTTTCTATAGCGTGACATATATTAAACGTCTATCTAATGTCTGTTTCTATAGCGTGACGTATATGAAACGTCTATCTGTCTGTTTCTATTGCATGACATGTTTTAAACGTCTGTCTAACGTCTGTTTCTACTGTGTAGTGTGGTGTGATATTTAGTACTGTCCATTTCAATGGTGTGTATTATATTAATCTAGATATGTATAGCGTGAAATCTATCCACGCTTGTTTCTATAGTGTGACATTTATGACTGCCCTTATTCAAAGTGAGATCTATTTAGTGTGTATTCATGTATGAAAGTGTGAGATCTATTGACTATTCTTTTTCAAAGTGTGAGATCTATTCCGTGTACACTCATGTATGAAAGTGTGACATCTATGACTGTCTTTATTCAAAGTGTGAACGGTCATTTCTGCTGATTAATTATTGGTACAGCCAACTGTGATGGCCGCCTCAGGGTCATGTAGATGACCTTTAGAGGTCGTAGTGGAATCGTCGTGGTAACGGAGAGCATCTTACAATCCTGTCAAACATCTTGTGAGACACTTGTTTGCCTGATATGGAGGCTGAAAAACATGTCCCATTCCCATTTTCTTTATTAGTGTGAACGCTTTCGTCAGTCTAATGCAAATCTTTTCAGTTGCTAGAGTAACACGATTCAGTTAAGAATCCCTTACAGAGAAAAACGACTAGTGAATTATTCACGGGGAGTTAATGCCACTGGGTCAGAGAACAGTGGGTGTGAATAAGTAATAAGACCAGGAGATCAGCGCCATTGTTGTGATCCAGGTTCCCCTGTTTCTCTCTGCTGCTAAGGCCACCATTATAGTGCTTCCTACTGACATAATAACAATAATAATACACTTTGTTTATATAACATCTTTTGAAAACAAGGTTACAAGGTGCTTGACAATAACAACAGATAACAAAGTACAGTAGAATAAAATGAGATGAAATAAAATAAAATCTAATAAAAAATTGTCTAAAATGAAACAAAACTAAATAAGATATAACAAGATGGAATAAAATCCAGAACGTAGGATATTACATACTGCATGAAATTGCATCAGTTAAGAAAAAGCCGTCTGATAAAAGTGAGTCTTAGGAATAGATTTAAAAGAGGATACTGAGTTTGACGGAGATGGCTGATAATGCAGAGTAATGTGAGTTTGACGGAGATGGCTGATAATGCAGAGTAATGTGAGTTTGACAGAGATGGCTGATAATGCAGAGTAATGTGAGTTTGACAGAGATGGCTGATAATGCAGAGTAATGCGAGTTTGACAGAGATGGCCGATAATGTAGTAAACATGAGTTTGACAGAGATGGCTGATAATGCAGTAAATGTGAGTTTGACAGAGAGGGATGATAATGCAGAGTAATTTGAGTTTGACAGAGATGGACGATAATGCAGTGTAATGTGAGTTTGATTGAGATGGCTGATAATGCACAGTAATGTGAGTTTGACAGAGATGGCTGATAATGCAGATTAATGTGAGTTTGATTGAGATGGCTGATAATGCACAGTAATGCAAGTTTGACGGAGATGGCTGATAATGCAGAGTAATGTGAGTTTGACGGCTATGGTTGATAATGCAGAGTAACATTAGTAACCATAGCTAGAGAACTGTGAATATTTACAACTCTTTAATTTTCTTCACACAGTTTCAAGAATAGTATTTAAAAAAGTATGTGAATCATTCATGAGTTTATAATGATATTTACGCTTGGGCTTACTTTCAATATCTTTGCGAGAGAAACTATTGTGATACTTCTTAAAATATTTTCAAACTGTTTAAAATGATGTCTAAAGTAAATATATTTGTCAGAATAATGTTTCTCCATTTTAACAACAAAGTCCCTAACCCTCTTCAGTGTGGTACATTCTGAGTGAAATCTAAAAGGCATGACCCAGTCTGTCCTAGTTTAGTGCCTCAGCGTTCATCTAATTAGTTGCACACTGGCACGATAATTAATGCTTCAGCTCTGCTTCCGCAAATATTGGCATGTGTAGGAAATATTGATCTGGCCCAACCCTGATTCTGATCCCAGGGTGTGTGTGTGTGTGTGTGTGTGTGTGTGTGTGTGTGTGTGTGGGTGTGTTGTTCGAGGGACCAGCTTGTTAAGATAACATGGCTCATTGTTTGAATATTGACAGAGCACAGCTGATCAGCCTGCTCGTGCTGACGTCACTGTGAAACCCCATGCAGGCTAACCTTAGCCAAACAGACATTAAACCATAGAGTTGATGGGATGATGTCAGCAGGAAAGTGGTGGAGACAATCTCCTAAAAGAGCGTTTCTAAATTGAACATTGACTCTCAAACTAGGATTCTGTAATATTGTATGTTGTTTTACAGTTCTCTATGTGCAGTGTTGAAGTTTCTATTGTGTGTTATCTTGTGCTCTGTTAGCTATGGTTACCTCCTCCTCCTCCTCTTCTTCTTCTTAAAGTTCAAGGTGTGATTCCCCCTCCTGTCCACTAGGTGAACTCCATTCAGAACCAGATGCAGTCGAAGGGAGGCTACGAAGGAGAGGCCATTCCCGTCAACGTCCAGCTGCAGCTGGTAGACACCAAGGCAGGGTAGCATCGAGGCCCTTTATGGTAAGCAAACACTCACTGACCTTTGCCTTTTTAAAAGAACTACTAAATGTTACAATCATTCAATCGACATCTCTATCTACGGCTATAATAAGGAACTAAAAGTGCAATTAACAACTTGTGATGAAATATGGATCATTAAATGATGTCACAAAATGCATTAGTAAAATACCTCTACCTATTTGGAAGCTCTCACTTTGGTTGGTGTTTTAGGACAGTGGTTCCAATCCAGTCCTCAGATCAGTCATTCAGGTATTGATCTAGTGTTAAGACACCTGGTGCAATTAGTCAAGGCCTTGCTGTAGGGGACTAATTACACCAGGTGTGCTAGAAACTGAGAAGATTAAATATCTGGAATGGCTGAGGGTATTTGAGGACTGAATTGGGATCCACTGTTTTAGGAAACGGCTTTTCTTTTGGAATTATTAAGGCCATGTGTACAACTTCACCTACGCTGTCTTTGTCTTTGTACGTTACAGGTTTATTTACATCGATGTTTTTCCATTTTTTGTCTTCACTACATCTGCCTTCAGTTAGAATGATGCTCCTCCAAAGTGCTGACCCCTTCTATGACTGCATCTCCAAAACCCACCGGGCTCTGAAGAGGGACGATGATGGGGGAGTCGATGCACCCTCGTCCCCCCTCCCCCGTCCCCCACCTTAACCCCTCCAGACCCTTCCTGTCCAAACCCCACCCTTAACCCAATCTTCAGCCAATCAAACAGCTCATGGACCGTTTTCTGCAACCATCGGAATGAGGCTTTCATCCCTCTGCCTGTCCGTCTGCCTGTCCGTCTGACCGTCTGTCTGTCTGTCCGTCCACCCATGCCTATGGCCGCCATAGCAGGAACTGCAGCAGCGCTTCAATATGAGTTACCGTCAAACTCCTCGACGCAGCCGGACGCCAGCACGCTCCTCCTCCTGGTCTTTCATCTTCATCTCCACTTGGTTGCGTTCACTTAAGCCTCTTCGTCCTCCATGTGATGTTGCCTGTGAGGCATTTTTCTTCTGTTGATGTTGTCAACTCAAGGTTTCAAGGTCTGGTACCTTCAAGTACAATGACTGTTAGCATATTGTTTTTATAGATTCTTTTTTTTATTTAATTAGCAAACTTTTTTTCGTTATGTTAATTCGGGCTTTTAATTTTTTGGGGGTTTTGTCGGGGCTTTGTTATATGTTGGTGTTCAGATTGTTGGTAGACCGCATGTATGTAAAGAGTGGCTCGCTACGGCCCCTAGGTGCCAAAAATGTCTGTAACTCCTATAGAATGATGAACACTTTTCTTACTGAGGTGTCTATCTCAGCAACTCTCTGAGGAAATGTTATTGTTACTTTTATGGCTTTTGTTCACACCACTCCCTCTCTCATTCCCTCTTTGTTGAACTTTTTGTTTGTTGTTGTTGTTGTTGAACTTGTATTATTTACAACAACATTATCAGATGTTGACATGACATGTGGCTTTCACTGGACGTTCTGCTGTAAATAGTGAACTTGGGTGATTGTGGTAGGCCTGGGCTAGGGTTTGTATACATTGACTAATAACTCAGTCTAAGTGAAGCGCTTCGAGCCAGGTATCAGTCCGGCCTTCCGTTCCGAGATGGTCTCTGTTTACCTGTGCCCCCCCCCCCCCCCCCCCCCCCCCCTGTACTCGTATGTTTGCTGTAACAGCTTGACATCATGACAGTCCCTGACCTGCGAGGCCGTGCCAGAGAACCCGGAGACGCTGTTGTGATGTGTGCAAACAGCCGTCAGTGTGTGATCACTATCAACACACAGAGTGTGACGTCATAGCTCATCTCCCATACATTTTGCTCAGGTTCAGATGCATATCATCAATACTTTCAAATTATATTTGCACTGTTTTCCTTTTATTCAAGCCTACTTGTTTTCCTTTAGGAAATATATGTATATGGTTTAGCTTACTCTTGGACAGATGGATGACCAAGCTTTCTCTGTGTGGCCGCATATCGTAGCATTTTATAAGGGGTTTTTCAAGAAGTTGTAAAGCAATCTTACATTTCATTGTCAACGCCATTGTATAACACTG